>PQWD01006486.1:94679-128935 GCA_019425675.1 Leucinodes orbonalis | reverse complement strand
GTATGCGAAATGCACAAAATTGATTTTTAAGTTAGTGGCTTCGATGTACATGGTATATACATTTTTATTTTTTTCCTTATGAATAGCTATGCAATGAATTGTACAAATAAATCTCCAAGTACTTTTAGAACTTAATTGATTTATAAAGATAGGTATGTACATTGTCGAATGCTTTGATGGCATCTTTTTTACTATCGAATTGGACGTGTCACAAACATTGTTCCAAGTTCGAAGCTCAAAAACAAAAACTACAGCATTGAAATTAAATCATTGTTCCTCTGAAATAGCGAGCATGGTAAACACAGCGCCAAGTTCAACTTCTTGAAAACCATCTTCAGCTTATTTAGTCAAATAATTAGGAAAAATATTGTCAAATTTAATTATGCAAGGCACTTACATAGCCGACTCGCGGGTCCCATGACTGTTGGTGTGGTGGTTTGACATCACAGGACGTACCATCAGGAGACCGCCCGGCCGTAGGCTGCAACAACATCTTCTGTTAGACATTCAAATAAATAAATAAATTGTTCACCTATTAAAAAGACTTATAACTAGGTAGTTATCAAAATAAGTAGTTATTTCGACTCAGTATACACATATCCAAAGCAATAAAGCTGGTGAATGAATGAAAAGGAAGTAACTTTTAAAAATATTTATCAGATGTAAGACATTGGCATGCTATAACTTACCATCAGGTCTTAAAGACTTATTTCATAAGATATAAAGGTCATAGGCAAGTCTAGTCTAACTTAGGACATGGAATCGTGCCTTCCGTGGCATTTTGAATTGTCCGATCGTCATCCAAACAATCTACTACGTCATCCAGCCCACAAGTAGCAGAGGATGTTATGATCCAATTGGTAAAAGAGTATTCTAATCGGGGATTGAACCCACGACTCCTAACTCAAAAGTTGGTGCCCTCTGTTGTATGCTTATACTCTTCCCAGCACCGGTGTTACTAATCCTATAATTTTAAGCATCATGTCTTACATATCCGACCTTTACGTCCCAGGATGGTTGCGGTGGTTGCTTCACATCCCACGGTGTCCCAGTGGGCGACAGGCCGGGGGACAGCTCGGAGACTGGCGTGGAGCTGGGCGTGGGCGAGTGGGCTTGCGTGGGACCGCCCCCTTGGTAGGCTGACGGCGAATGTTGAGACCCGCTGGAGCTGCCACCACCTCCTAAGGATAAAGTAGAATTTTAGTACAAGCAATTAGATCAGAGGGACTTCTAGGTGGAATATAGATAGGAATTACTACGAGTAGGTGGTAGACCTAGTCGTCTAGGTTGTTAAGATAAGGTAAAAAATATTTATTGGACATAAGAAAAAAGCATACAACAACAAGAAACAAAAAAGAAATATTGTCCCTTGAAATTGGAGTGTTAAGCACTTTTGCGTTTCGGGATGAGGACACTGTAGCTAAAATTATCGAGATATTAAAATAACATCTGTTGTCTTGGTGACAGGCGTGATGCGGCCTTGATGGAGAAAAACAACTGTCTATCGTTGTCGGCATTCGTCAATGACGATCTGTCAAATCAGCGTATTTTGTTAATAACTATGCTGCTTCTTTGGTGCTGCATTAGTAGAAATTCTTCTTGATCCCAAGACTCATTTATCGTAGGGCTTCTGCAGTGGCAACAGTTGCAGCATGTGTTTTAAAATTTGAATTTATAGATTTCTTTTTCTTTTTTTGGAAATGCTATGCCATGTCGTGGCAGCCTGTAATTAAAACAAACTTTAGCACTAAATTTAGATTTATTAACCAAACTTGTAAATTCAGTGATTTTTTTGTGTTGTTCCTTAATAAATAAATAAAAAAATAAAATCATTTTACCACCAGATGAGCCGTCAGCGTCGTCCTGCTCGTCATGTACACTTTGTAACAAAAAATTAAAGGGAAATCAAAACACAAGCTAGTTCATTGTTTATCAAGTATACTAACCATGAATAGTTGGTTATTGCTAGGTGGGTGCCTGCCTGGAGCTAAACCTAGACTGGGAGGCGGTGCTCCAACTTGTGCTGCTTTCATCATCTCTTATACTTGCTCCGCCGATTCTGGAACATATCTTGACCTGTGGACAAAGATGAACAAAAGTATACAGATTATTTATCTTTTAACATTTACTTTGATTTGATATTGAAATAAGCATTTTTATACACACATTTTCTGCGTTTAATAGAAACGACCACATATAAAAGTAAAAATAATTTTGCAATAATAATCATGTAGAAAAAAATACACAGCGCTATCTAGCCCAAAGTTAGCTTGTTGTCGAGTTTGTCTTGTACTATGGGTACTTCACACATAATACATATAAACGAAATGTTGCACTGCGTCCGTCACCCGAGACAACAGATGCTAGGTCCCTTACACTCCGTAATTGTACTAGCTACAGTGCCCTCATTCCGAAACACAGAAGTGCACAATACTTCTATTCATGGAAGATATCTGGTATTGAGTTGGTCACCTTAAAGCTATTTGACTTTAGTTCTGTATTGCATCATGTGCCTAGTAAATAAAATTACACTAAAACTTCTTGAGAATTCTTCTTAAAGTTGAAGAATTTTATAATATTAAATAATCCATTAAGTGTAATGGTTGCGTCGGCTACTACACCAAGGGTTCCGGGTTCGATCCACAGAATTTCTGTGCATGAACATGTCTTTGTATTGGCATGCCAATCCCTAGGTGTTTTCTATGTATAAAATGTATGTATTTACAAAAAAAAAGTATGTTTAGAACCCGTAATACCAGCTTTACGCTTTACTTAGGCCTGGATGGCGCTGTGTGAATATCAGTGGATATAAAATTTATTTATAAGTTAGCTATATGTATGAGAGCCTTTTTTGTTGTTCTAAAGGATGTACCATGGACCAGAGGCTTAAGGCCCCAATCAGGCTAGGACCACCTTGCGAAGCTATAAATTTTTCAACACTAGCTCATTATACGTCCCCACTGAGGGGCACGAGCCTACCCGTATAGGGTGTATAGGCCTTAGTCGTCCGCTGCACGACTAAGGCCTATTCACCCTATACGGGTAGCCCAGTGCGGATCGGCCGACTGATTGGAATAACTGAGGCTAGAATCGGGAATTTTAAATGTTTTATTTGTAACACAACAAGTCAATCGATGCTATATAATTTATGTGTACGCATAAAGTACATCAAATAAATGTATATAAGGGTCGCGTGTCGAAGGGCGGGGCTAGGGTGGTGTGCCGTTACTCGCCGTTACGCATAGTGATGAGACGTGTCGATAAATTTATGCACTTATCGATTTTTGATAATATTTTTCATAACGTATGCACCTTAATTCTCAATTCCATTAAAACAGAAAAATACTAAATAAATTAAATTCTCAATTTTTTATTGCACTTTTAATATAGATAAAGGGGTTTAGGTAGTGACCAAAATATTTAAGACCCTTAAAAACCTTGTATATTGTACCCTTTAAATAAATGAGCGATTTAACAGTAAACATGGTGGTAAGCTTCTTCTTCTGTTAAAATTATTACTGGTGATTTTGAAATATGTGACAATGAGTAGTTACTAATTTATGAAGTGCTTACAATTATTTGAGGTTCGATTCCCACTCGGTGACGTCCTTAGGCTCGTTGTGTAAACACTAAAAGTCTGTAAATCCCTTCCTTGCCAATTCCCTATTGTAGCTTTAAGGCCCATCAGTAGTCAGTATAAAGTATCTCTCTTACATCAGTGAGCTGAACACCACAATAAAAAAAATTACAATATTTTTCCTTATTCTAGTTATGTTAAGAGGTTCCGCTCTACCATATGATATTAATATTAAATAAACATTTTTGTTTCAAAGTAACAAGCTTAAAGTGTATGTGAGTGAGTGTGTGTGTGTGAGTGAGCTCACCACAGTGATGCTCACCCGTTCTAAAAGGGCAAGTTTTAAAGTTATTATTAAGTTATTCCAAACTGTTTATTAAAGCGTATCATTAAGAAATAACGTGTTACTAATAGCAAAATGTCAGATCAATGTATTGAACGAAGTGTATAAAGTCCTGATTACTTCCACGTACTATTTTATACGTCAATATAGCATACTTGACAAGCAAGATTATAATACCATGTCAACTCAATCATAACACGTGTATATTTAATTATATATGTTGCAGTCATGATCGGAAATTAGTTCTTTTGTATAATGCAGCTTTTTAATTTTATATTACTCATTTATATAAAGTAAATTATAATTATTAAATAAAAAAGAGTATTCAACACGGTTTTACTGAAAATTCGATATTTAATAATACATTTCGTTGTAATAGGTCAAAACATATTACAGAGGTTAAAAATATATAGATGAAGAAGTCCTGGTCTTTAAAACCCTTTGCCCATCGTACTAGCTCGTAAACCTTTATCGGAATATAATTAACACTTTGTTATATGATATTTTAGTTCAAGTAATGATAAATCAATGGAAACACAAGTAGCTATATATTATCAAAACCTGGGAGCGCCATCACTCAACACAGTATAACTGTAATATTACTGTGCCATTTCTGGTACAAATACTGTTTTAAGAGATGGGGCTTACCGCCATATGTCCTTAATAAATAGAAGTATTTTCATTTAAAATGCCGGCAATATCTCAATGCCTCTTGGTTTCATTCACGTATTCGTCTGCTATAGCATAAAATTACAGAAATTAAAACATTTCGGCATTATCTAATTTGAAAACAGTCAATATAATAAAAAACGTATTTCGTAGATTGCAGCAACACCGGTGCATGCCAAGTTGCATTACTGATAAAGCAATCAAATAATATAACGCACAAACGCATAGCATAGTTAATCTATGCTGTTCGCTATTTTTTATACGATTCATGTTCATGCATCTATAAATTCTTAACGCATAAATAAATTATAAGTTTTTTATCTTGCGTACGATGCATGAGAAACAGTGGGCAATAGCCCAGTTTCAATGGATTAGTGGTCTGGACTTTAGATCCTTAGGTTTAGATCTCACTATGTTATTAAGTTAACAGGACACTCACCTGATGGTAAGTGATACGCCTGACCATGACAGAGTGGTCTTGATGAAGACTAATAACAATGATAGATAGCTATTATTCTTCATCAATACACACTGCGCCCGTCATCCGAGACGACAGATGTTAGGTCTGTTATACCAGGTAATTTCACTAGCTACAGTGCCCTTATCCCGAAACACAAAAGTGCATAGCTTTCTTATGAACACTATTCTAGCTTACTTAATGTTTAGACAGCCTATAACGTCGCACTGCAGAAAACAAGTTTTCACGCAGTACGGCTTTAGAAAGATTAGACTGTAAAATACCGGATATAAGAGACCTAGCATCTGTTGTTTAGAGTGACGGGTTCAGAGCAGAGGGTGTTTTCTTTGTATAATATGTATGTATTTACAAAAAAATATATAAGTACGTTTTTCCGTTGTTTAGTACCCATACAGGCTTCACGCTTAACTTGGGGCTAGATGGCGCTGTGTGAATGTCAGTCGATATTTATTTATTTAAAATATATTTTGGTCACTCATCCGAATTTTGATATGGAGTTAGCTGACATACTGAAAAACAAAGGCATTTTACTGCGAGATAATATCTTACACTATGGGTAATTACGTTAATCGATAATTAAATTAGGTTTATCGATAATATAAAGGCACATCCCTATGCCCCACCCCCGCATCATCCAACCCCTATTAGAAGGGTCAGAAGGCACGGTGACTTAACCCCGAGCTGGTATTTGGTATCCTGTGTAACTTTATATTACCTTCGAGTTAACTTTCAAAGTTTATGTAACGAAAATAAACAAACTATTTAAAGCGTTGTTTAAAATTACGCTCAATTTTAATATATTTCTAAAAGAACTCTTATAAACTAAAAGTTTTCGTATTATTTTAAAATACTAAGTCTTTAACAATAAATATAACGGAAGTTTTTTAAAAAACAATCATCATCATCAATTATTAAGCGTCCTTACCGAGGGGCACGAGCGTACCCGTAAAGGGTGATTAGGCCTTAGTCGTAAACATACTTATATAATTTTTTTTAGTTATAGAGAGAGATTACCGAAGGTTGAAAATCCACTTTTCTAATCTTTATTCCTCTTTTAACTTCTCCCAAATGCAATTAAAAATTACCCGACTAAGTTGTTTTAAACCCTAAAGGAGTGTACTAGGATTCCATAAATTCAAGAGGCTGTTAGGAAGGATGTAGAGTTGACTTACATATATAGAGGCTACGAGTAGCTCATTGTAACCATAAAAAAATCCAACAATATCTTTGTTAACAAAAACACATTTTGTCCCAATCATTTCATTTTCCAACAAAAGTTCAAGGTGGTTAATTTTCAAAAAATGCACGCTATGTTAAATATTTACAATGACAGATTTTGAAATGCCCTCGTTATGACAACTACGGGCCGTGACCATTGCGATGGCAACTGAATATAATAATAATGAATGTTAACAATATCTTTCCCAGCATATAACTTTTTGGACCCAACAAACCTTACCGGCGCGTGGGTCATCCTACCGAATAGCCTCTTGGTAGTTTATGGACTCCTAGTCAATGATGTAAAAAGTATAGGTTCGTGATATGCTCACAAAACAACCGAAAAAAGTTCCGAATGCAGCGACAGCACACATACACATATTTGGAATGAGCGTACATTTACCTAAACAATGAGCCTACAATTCTCTTTGGCGGTTCGTTTTTGAGGCACGGATTGCGTATCTACCTTTATATATACGGAATATCATTGGTCCTAGTACACTCTTTTCAGGTTTAGTCCAAACTTACTGACCACGACCAGTACATCATGGTGAACGTCTTGAAGTTTGTTGACTCCTGGTACTTTTCTTTTGGGTTTAAGCTAAGCTTACCAACCCTAGATTGCAGAACATAAAATAAAAAATTTTTGGACTCGTACACTCTTTTAGGGTTTAAGCTAACTTCACCGGCCCGTGGTGAATCCCGACAAACAATCTTTTGGTAGTTTATGATCTCCTGGTACACTATTTTCTGGATCAAGACAAGCACACCGGTCCATATCCCGCTGGTCATCCTACTACTGAATATTGTGATTACCTAAGGAACGTCACAAGTTAGGAATCGGAATGTTTAATGGGTTTCAAAATGGTCTGAGATTAATCAACTAAAATTATTATTAGATTTCTAACAATTCCAATACTTCAAACTATCGTTATCATTCTATCATAATCCTTTAATTATTCATATTATATTTTAACACACACTTTTTGAAAAGAGTGACTACTGAGTTTCTTGCTGGATTCTTCTCAGTGGAAAACTACCGTCCGAATCAGTGGTAGCTTCATTTCACATTCATAAGTGTTCTGTAACACTTCATTTAATTTCATTATTTACAAAAGGTGATAAAATTTTTGTTTTGTCAAATTCAAGAAATGTAGCTCAGTTGATCTGTCAGATAAAATTACTTTTGCCCTGAGACTTTTCTGGATGAATGGCATAAGGATTCGAAGTAAAGGGATAAACGTAGGCTGTCAATTTTATTGTATTTTTCATAAAAGGTACTAAAAAGTACTCAAATTAGTCATCTGCTATGTGACAGCCACAATTATTAGGTGAAATTAAGGTAGGGGAACCAAAATGGCGCACCATATGGGGCGGTGACCGCAACGTTATTGTTTCCATTGCCGATTGTTGTGCTGTCCATACACTGTCACGAAGGGCTCTTTCCGCGATCCCTTTGTACTTTGAGTACCGACAGAAAAAAAGTAGGGACATTTTATTTTTCCTAGTGTTTATTCATATTGCACTAAAATCAAAATAGTTACATGTTTTTAAAAATTCTAATGAAATAAAATACTTTAAAAAAGCGAAAAATCGATAAAAATCCCCCATTTACATAAAGTTCAGTGTCAAAAGGCTGACGGCTTTTTTATTAGTAGTTCGTTTAGTGCATTACTGTGTTTGCAGCAGGCGCACCAGCGCACACACAATGCCATATATATAATCAAATTAAAGTTATGGTTTCAAGATCAAATCAAATTTCAAAAATCAAATTCAAATCAAATCTGACTAAATCACAAATCACATTTTTTTCAAAATTTTATTATTAATGCAATAAAATTGATTTAAACAAGAAAAAACAAATAAAATAGTAATATAAAGGAAAATTCTAGAAAACCTTTCCACATAAGGTTCAGTGTCAAAAGGCTGACGGCTATTCCCATAGCATTTCGTTTGGTGCATACAGTTTTTGCGCAAGCGGCATGCGCGCGCGCCGGCGCACACAAAGCGGATTGCGCGCATCGCCTGCATAGCACCGGGAACCCAGTGTAAACTATTCGACCACTTGTTGGATATGTTTATGCGGGGGCGAGCAATGCACCTATTCAATTTGTGCTTGGTTTGTTTGGAAAAATAAAAATGGAAAAAAACTCGATTTAAATTCTAGGTTGGTGACAAAAATATTGGATTATTGGTGAAGTCTGAGGAATAAAAACAATAGAAATCTTTTTTTTGGGGACAGTTATTTTAGCGAGTCTTCGAACATCTACGCATAATTTAAAAAGCGATTATGACATTACTTTTTAATAATCAGATTCAATTCAATTCAATTTTTTCGGCTTATTTAAAAATACATAAATTTTAGAAACAAATCCATTTTTCATGTATTACTTATAAATTTTATTTGTAGGTCCTGTACCTAGTAACACTATCTCTGTTACGGCATCTCCAGGAGGCGACTGGCACTAGTTTCTTATGTGTCTCGATACGCCAACTAAGCGATTTACCAAATTATCGCTGGTAGGCTGCTGCTATTTTTATCCTGTATGCAAGCAAACTAATTAAAAAAAAAAATACAGAACCAAAAATGTCTGGAATAGCTATAAAGGATATTGTCATTGAAAACTGTTAAAATATATCAAGTCATACATAAATGAGAGAAAAGCAAATCTATTATTAGACGTCTTTTACAAACGCGTCGTAATAGACGAAAACAGATAAAAAAAACTAACAGCAACTGTCACGTCACAAATCATGAATAATTAACGAAAAATATATTCTTCATTTGAAATCCGATTACAAATTCATTAGCACGTCCATTCAAAACGTAAATCGCCGATTCACACTTCCAACGACTCAATATGTGAATGGCCAGTGATATAAATTAATTAAAAAACAATTATATTAATATTTATGTGTCCTTCCTTAGTGCATGGAGTGGTTCATTGGATAAAAAACAGTGGCCTGTATAAGCCCGAAGCTTGACTGGACACTGAGTGACGTGGAGCGGGCAGATTTTTTTTATATTTTTTTGCATACTTTTTTGCTACCGTTGTAGATTGTAAAAGCTAAAGGGCTGAATCGAAATTTAATTTAGTTTGTTTTTGCCTCATCTATGAACGGAAGTGATGAATATTTAATAAGAAGACGTGTTCTGTTATTGAGCTTTTTGCTTTATTTGTTGATAAGACTTCCTTGTGTCTTATATTGAAGTAAAAGTTTTACAAAGTAAACATTGTACAGTAATAAGAAAAATTAAAAGCATTTTTCTTTTAACGTACATTTTCCACTTTTAGATAAGGTTCCTAATTATTTAATTCTGTATCTCTTCAATAAAAAATGAATATTGAAGGTTATTTCCTATAGGGACTTGTGCACCTATGTTAAGCAGATTTAATAATAAAATACCTATACGTAATTACATTTAAATGTGGGTTTAGTTATGCTACTGATTCAAAATAATGGTTATTTTCGAAAAAACCATAAAATATAATGGTGCCATTCAAACAACCATTGAAGTCCATAAATAAAGTATTTAAAAATAAAAAATACGATGTACATTAACGTATGCTTGTAGACTTTTCTTCGGCGTCATGTATTTGCTTATCTATAACAACATCGTGCGATAAATTAGTGATGTGTGTAGAACATTAGCATATTGATTTGTGATTTAAAAAATATACGTTCTAGTCAACCGTGTAATAACAACATGATAGATTATTTGCATTTTGAAAATTAATATTATTTTTAAAATTATAATAAACATGTATAATGTGTTGAACAACTGTAACTTATTCTTTTTTTCGTTGCTGGTAAGATTTTTGTAGTGTAGTCATATTATTTATTATGAATAGAGGGTTAATCTATGCTAGAAATACAAAATTTAAGAAATACGATTCAAAATGGCGACTGAAATAAAATGAAATGAAAAGTGTTTATTCAGTTTAGGTCCTTCAAGAGCACTTATGAATGTCAAGATTTCAAACGCAGATTAAAAACTGTGGTAACCTTTAAACATTTCCTTTATAATGGAATAAAAATAACTCGAGGTAGGTGAAATCTATGAAAGAAACAACTTTCTTAATTAACAAAAATCATATATTAAAGTATTAGAGGCTATTTCTGAATGTTCCGTGAGCTGGATGAAGTAAGATTCTATGAACATACTTCAAATCGTACTTTACTTGTTTTTTGTAAAATTGTACATGATAATTCTTTCTTTACAACACAACTAAAAATTATTAACTAACAACATTTAAAAGTAAATAACAAATTACGGATTTTCCTAACGTTTCCACGAATACGAAGAGAAAAAATAAAGACCACACTCCATAGTTGCCTATGGTCTACGTTCACAAATATGTCAAAGATGTCGACAGTCGTCTCGGCGTGCTCTCTGTAGGTGCGGTAAACAAAATGTTTGCGAAAAAACTAAAAACAAATATATGTATGTACTTTTTATAAAACATGTAAATATTTCATAGGAATGTACGTGGTACTTTACACCTTTTGGGAGCCAACCTCACCTGCCTTTGCTACCGAATTCTGAACGTACTTTAATTTTATGATATTAATAAGTTGGTTTTCTGTAATAAATAAATATTCACTCACAGAGCCATCTAGCCCCAATTTAAGCAAGGAGCTTGCAATATTGATCTTAAACGACTTATTTTTCAGGTTCAAATCCCGCCACGTACGAGTACCAATGCATTTTCGAATTTCGGAATTATATGTACGTTTATCCGACGCTCTTACGGTGAAGGAAAACATCACGAGGAAACCTGCGCACGCCTGCGAAGAGATACAGTGGTTGTGCTTGGGCCCGCGTGGACGAATACGGTCTGAACACCCTTTACGGGTAGGCAGATAATGGTCCAGCAGTGGACTGCGATAGGTTGATGAGAGAGATGAATCGTTCTATCGAAGTCTATAATCATGACGATAGTTCAGGAATTATAATGTAATAAATTTTACAATGAGCGTTCCACGTTTCTATTTATTGACGACCCATTTAGTGTAATGGTTGAGACGTCGTACTACTACACAAGGGCTCCGGTTCGATCCCCGGGCAGTACAAACATTTGTGTGCTGAACATGTCTGTTTGTATTGGTCTGGGTGTTTTCTGCATGTATTTACAAAAAAAAGTATATAAGTATGTTCATCCGTTGTTTAGTCCCATACTACAGGCTTCACGCTTAACTTGGGGCTAGATGGCGCTGTGTGAATGTCAGTGGATATTTATTTATCTATTTACTCATTCAACATCGTAATTAAACACTGTAAAAATTCAAGCAATACGCATAACAATTAGTGACATTCGTAATTCGATAAAAAACGAAGAGCTGTAGAATCGATTATCGTCGATCGATTCGGCAAAGTATTTTCCAGTCAACGGAAAGTGTATTTTTTGTTAGGTTTTTATGGTGATAGATGGTTCTTTTGCATATCCAAGATGGATAGAACGGGTACTAGTATGGGAAAACGTCATGTTGTTTTATTGCACCAAGGAGCCGCATTTCTTTGAGGCCGTATGTAAATTTGTCGATGAGAATTTAAAAGACAACATAGGCTAGTCGGTTAACAAGAGCGTCGGTGGCTCAATGGTGTGGACCACAGATTTCCCAATACAGGAGATGGGACAAGCCGCGTTTTTAAGTGCGACAAATGTAAGCTCAACGAGCATACACTAGCTGCCAGTTTACGCTCTGTGAGACGAGTCAAGACGCACGAATATTAGAAGAAATAACATTTTTTTCCCAAAATGCCATCCTGTGCAATTGTAACATGCCATCATCGCAATGAATCATTAAATTTACCAAGAAATATAATACCTTTTCACAGGTAAGAACCGAAAAGAAATTGCGACACTGGGACTGCCTATAAACTTGGCGGCTTGTCCAGTCTAATTGTATATTCGGATGTCTGTGGTGTGGACTGTTGCCCTCCTACATGACTGAGGTACAAATCTCACCACGTACCAATGTGTTTTCGAATTTTTGAAAAATGATGATGTACGTAATCTGACGCTCTTACGGTGAAGGAAAACATCGTGAGGAAACCTGCGCACGCCTGAAGAGATTCAAAGGTTGTACGAGAATTCGTCTAATCCGCACTGGGCCCGAGTGGACGACTAAGGCCTCATCACCCTATACGGGTAGGCTCGTGGTCCTCGGTGGGGACGATTAATGAGCTGATGATGTCTAGGCTAGCGGTAGACTCGATACTGAGTCGTCTAGGTACGTACCACCGCAGTGCCAGATATCGTACCGTGAAATGAGTGCTATGCACTATTATGTTCCGGAATGAGGGCACTGTAGCTAGTGAAATTACCGGGTATAAGAGATCTAACATTTGTTGTCTTGGTTGACAGGCGCAGTGCATTGATGGAGAATAATAACTGTTTATAAGTTGTTGGTCTCCTTCAATGCCGCGCTGTCATGGTCAGGCGTATCACTTACCATCAGGTCAGCGTTCCGACCGTCCTGTTCACTTCGTAACTTAAAAAAGGCATTTTGTACTTAGTCTATGTTGACCATTAACCAGATGAACAGAAAAAAGTGAAAACATTGCAAAAAGAAAGTGCAGAACCTATGCAAAATGTTTCAGACCTATGTCCAACAGTGGACTGCAAAAGCTCAAGTAACTGAATTCAGAGTTCTCAATTGAGATATCAGTGAAGTGAACATGAACTTTGCAAATGCCTTGTTTAAACGACAAAATTTACCAAAGTTAATTCACTTTATAAATTGCATCTAAGAAATCAACCAAACCGAGCATCGAATCGCGTACCCTCTAATCCCGTTAGGGTTAATTGGGTTCTGTATTTTGAAGGGTTAACAGCTATCATTTATTAACCCTCAATGTATCATGGGTAACGTTACAAATTAATGATGTCAGCAATTTGACTCCATTATAGATTGTATTTTTACTTAATATGCTATTTTAATTGGAATAATTGATGGTAAATAGATTTTTAGATGCAAGTTTAATCAATCATTCAATCAACTCAAGTTTACTAGGTGGTAGACTCGATACTGAGTCGTCTAGGTAGGTACCACCGCAGTGCCAGATATCGTCCCATGAAACAGGAGTTTTATGCACTTTTGTGCTTCGGGATGAGGGCACTGTAGCTAGTCAAATTACTGGGTATAAAAGACCTAACATCTGTCGTCTCTGGTGTCGGGCGCAGTGCGGCATTAACGGAAGATAATAACTGTCTATCAGTTGTTGGTCTCTTTCAATGCCGCTCTGTCATGGTCCGGCGTATAACTTACCATCAGGTGAGCGTCCTCATCGTCCAGTTCACTTATAAAAAAATACTTTTATTTATTCATTAAATTCTTTATTGTACACTGAAACATATTATTTTATTTCCGAAAAGCTTATTATTTTAGATAAATAAAGTAATGTTGTGTAATGGCGCAGCGTAGACTTAACGAAGCGATTTTAATAAAATTTGGTATGAAGTTAGGACACCCTGGATAAAAGTATGAGCCACGTTTTGCAGATTCTATTACCACGGGTAATAACGTGGGGCACAACTAGTCTGTCAAAAAATTATACGATAAATTTGCAGCTTTTTTCACGCTACGACACGGTGATGACAATGCGCCTGAATTATTCAACAAACAAACACCTTGACAGTTTCTTTATGTATAAATAAAGTCACTTTCCATATACGTTGTTAAGATGAAATAATATCCTGATGGATTGTTGCGGAACTTTAGTAAAAAGTGACATGTTTCGGAGTTAATATTTATTATAGAGAAAGATACTCTGCCCCCGTTATCATCATCATCATCATCAGCTCATTAAACGTCCCCACCGAGGGGCACGAGCCTACCCGTATAGGGTGATTAGGCCTTAGTCGTCCACGCGGGCCCAGTGCGGGTTGGACGACTTCACACACAATCTTCGAATCTCTTCGCAGGTGTGCATGAAGGTTTCCTCACGATGTTTTCCTTCACCGTAAGAGCGTCGGATAACGTACATATATTTTCGAAAATTCGAAAACACATTGGTACGTGTCGGGATTTGAACCTCAGCCCTCCCGGTAGGAAGGCGACAGTCCACACCACTGAGCCACCGACGCCCGTTATCATATTCACAGTAAATAAAAAAATAAACGCAAAGTTGGTCGATTTTTATAACGCTTTCTTTAATTATATTTTACGACATCATCAGCTCATATACGTCTCCACCGAGGGGCACGAGAATACACGTAAAAGGTGTAAAGGCCTTAGTCGTCAACGCGGGCCCAGTCCGAATTGGCCGACTTCACGCACATCCTTTGAATCTCTTCGCAAGCGTGCGCAGGTTTCCTCACGACGTTTCCCTTCACCGTAAGAGCGTCGAATAACTTATAATTCGAAAACACATTGGTACGCGTTGGGATTTGAACCTGCATCCTCCAAATCGGAGTCCACACCAAAGCACCATCGACTATTTTAGTCGATACTAAAAATATTCAAACCACATTGCCTCCACGTGTTGGGTTATAGCCTAATCATAAAATTGTAACTCAATGGCAAAGATTGTGCCCAACAGTAGGTCTATAAAGGCTAATTTTTAATTCAAAAATTTTTCCTAATTCAAATAACAACTAATTCGCTAACAATGTGTACAGTAATGAAATAATAGAAAGCAAAGCCACCCCTTCTCAGCGGGGCAAAGATCAACCCTTAAACAAGAAACATATGTTGGGTTGACATAACGAGCCCCCAGTGGGGAAATTGGACCAAATAGCCAATTACAATTTGCGATATGATTCTGTTTTGGATGAAGCGAGGGTTACAAACATCTCAATTTAGGGGATGGTTTAAGAAGACTTGATTAAGGCATTTCAACATTTGTTTTTTTAATAAACTAGCGACCCGCCCGGTCTTTGCAGGGGTCCAATGCTTCTTGTAGGGTTCAGCCTGCGATTTCAATGTAAGCGGAAAAGATCATCATCATCATCATCAGCTCATTAAACGTCCCCACCGAGGAGCACGAGCCTACCCGTAAAGGGTGATTAGACCTTAGTCGTCGACGCGGGCCCAGTGCGGGTTGGACGACTTCACGCACAACCTTTGAATCTCTTCGCAGGCGTGCGCATGTTACCTCACGATGTTTTCCTTCACCGTAAGAGCGTCGGATAACGTAAATATATTTTTCGAAAATTCAAAAACACATTGGTACGTGCCGGGATTATAACCTCAGCCCTCCCGGTAGGAGAGCGACAGTCCACACCATTGAGTCACTGACACCTGCGATTGCAATATAGTGGAAAAGATATAATTAAATAATTATTTTCGACATCACATAAGAAACCTCAAAAATAACAGTATTTCTCCACTGTTTAATGCAAGTTATTATACATATAAACCTTCCTCTTCAATCGCCCTAATAAAAAACCGCATCAAAATCCGTTACGCAGTTTTAAAGATATACATAGGGATAAAGGGACAGAAAAAACGACTTTGTTTTATACTTTGTAGTGAAGTTAACAATAAAACAGACTGCTTAATTCATTTGTAAGACTCTTCTAATGGTAACTAGTGGTCATTGGTGTAATGATTAAGATATTAGCTACAACAAGGGTTCAAGGTTCGGTACCCGCGCAGTTTAAAGGTCTGGATGTTTTCGTTATTCACACGGAAAATATAAATATCGTATTAGTTCCCTTAGTATTTCAATACTAAGGGAAAGTACTAGGAGTCCATAAATTGCCTAGAGAAAATTAGCAAGTAAAATTCATAGTTGTTTAATATTAGACGGGATATCTGCTTAGCAACATGAAAAACGATGTCACAGCGAACGTATCTAGTATCCAAGATGGCCGCCGTGTAACGTGACTCGGGGCTGAGAAAAAATGAAGAAAATTCATTCATTGTTTTCTGGGACACGCAACGTAGCAATTGCCAGTTGTTTTTTATGCGTTGACGGAAGTTGCTCGCAATTATATGTGAATTAGTCACAATTTTTATTGAGATTTTGAAAATTTGGGAGTCTGCTGCAGCCGGGTCGTGGGAAAGGATGGATCATTGACTTGACATGACGTTTCGACGGATATATGTGAGGCATTAGGTGTCGTCGGTTTTCATTAAAGAAATAAAGTTAGTGTCACTTTTATTATCTAAAAGAGATGAAATCCTGACAGGGAAAAGTCATAATCGACGCATAATAATAATAATAATAGTAATCTTTATTGCACAGAAAATAAAAAAAAGAACATGATAAATAAAGAACCAAATTCAAAGTACAATTAAGGCGGTCTTATCGCTATAAAGCAATCTCTTCCAGACAACCTTCATGAGAGGAAATATTTGAAAAATGAGTTAAATGTGCAAAATCAAAGCAAGAATGATAGTAAGACGCATCGTTGAAGGAAACCTACAAACATATTTATTTTTCCGTAAACATTGCCTTGTGCCCCTAAATTAATTTCACTAGCTACAGTGCCATCATCCCGTAACACAGAAGTGCATAACACGCGTGTTTTACATCTGGCACTGCGGTGGTATCTACCTAGACGACACACAAGTAACGCCCTAAGCCGAGGTTTGAGTCCCGCTCTGGGGCGAACTAAGGCTCGTTGTGTAAATTTTTAAGGCTGAGAGCCTTATGTTCGCCAATTGCCCGGTACAGCTGTAAAGATCATCTACAGCCAACGGTTGTCATTTAGAAACAAAAGCCTACTAGTGAAATCTTTATAGTTGTAGTTTCATACGAATACTATTGGCTTTTCAAAGCAGAACTCAAAGGCTTGATGACTATAGCTATGCAGGCATACATCATCATCATCAGCTCATTACATGTCTCCACGAAGGACGCGAGTGTACCTTTAAAGGGTGATTAGGCCTTAGTCATTCACGCGGGCTCATTGGCTGACTTTACGAACAACCCTTTGAGTCTCTTCGTAGTCGTGCGCAGGTTTCCTCACGATGTTTCTTCACCGTTAGAGCCTAGGATAAACGTACATACAATTTCGAAAAGATATTACTAAGATAATATATTTTTAAGATAATATATTTTTAAGATAATATATAATATATTATTAAGATATACGTAGCGGGATTTGAACCTGCACCCTTCAGATTGGAAGGCCACCAACACCAACGAGCCACCGACGCAGGTATACAAATAAATTCTCCGATATCTTGAGAACGGTTTGTGATAAATCCTTGAGTTGTAACCACAGATTTCCCAATACAGGAGATGGGGCAAGCCGCGTTTTTAAGTGCGACAAATGTAAGCTCAACGAGCATACACTGGCTGCCAGTTTACGCTCTGTGAGATGAGTCAAGACGCACGAATATTAGAAGAAATTACCGTTTTTTCCCAAAATGCCATCCTGTGCAATTGTAACATGCCATCATCGCAATGAATCAGTAAATTTACCAAGAAATATAATAACTTTTCACAGGTAAGAACCGAAAAGAAATTGCGACACTGGGACTGCCTATAAACTTGGCGGCTTGTCCAGTCTAATTGTATATTCGGATGTCTGTGGTTGTAACCTACTGCGCTGCAAGTATTACTTCCCTACGGTATCATTGGAGTTGACGGCACAGAATAGATATGATCGATGTACTAGTTACTACAAGTACTTATCGTTTTGCATACTAGTAATATTAGGTTTACATAGGTTTGGAAAGCTAAGCTCTATGGAAGAGAACGGCTTTTCGAACTATTTGAAAGAAAGAAAGAAATAATTTATTATTTTTGCACATCGCAACACAAGCATAACAAAATTACAGTAAGAACACACTAAATGACAATTTCATTGTGCTACGACGTCCAAAGTAAATGGACCCACTCAGCATGTGCCGTGGTCCGGTGATCGGACCCTGACGCTGATTTTCCGTGAGCCCGAGTGAGTAGGCGCACGGACAAGATCGCTCCAGAATTTTTTTATATAATATTTTTACATAATATAAATATGATATAAGTATAACATATAACAATACAAAAAAACAATAATAATCAAATACTTATACTATTGAGATGCACCTAAATATAAATAATATTGAGAGAATATAATTACATAAATATCATAATAAAATATACTTATATATGTGTGAGAGTGTGTCTAGTGTACGTGTAGGTGGCAGATTTTCCACTTGTGTGACGTGACCTTTACCCCTATAAACAATATCCTATCAACAGCACATTTATATTTCGACGCCACACCCTGGTTTTTTTCTTTGCGATTTGCGAGCTGTTCTTATCGAGAACTATATTAGCAATGAGAATCAGCTCATAAAGGTCTATACCTATATATATTAATAGGTATACGCACTAAAATACAGAATATAAATATAGGGTACACTATATATACCTAGGTATTTCAGTGCGTCGGTGGCTCACTAGCGTAAACTGCTGCCTTCTGATCTGGAAGGTGCAGGTTTAAATCCCGCCACGTACCAATGTATTTTCAAATTTTCGAAATTATATGTACGTTTATCCGACGCTCTTATGTTGTATGAAAAGTTCGTGAGGAAATCTGCGAATGCCTGCGAAGAGATTCAAAGGTTGTGCTCAGTTGACAGATGCAAGACAAATGTCTAATATTTTCATACAAAAACTGGCTGAATTTTGACATCATTGACATTGACATCCTTTTGCTGTCACCGAGATTCCGTCCGTTTTTTAATACGTCCATGACGTAAGTATCGTTATCCTTAGTTTAGTACCCACAGGTATTACAAGCGTACCTGTATTGATATGTGTAAATGTCTGTGGGTATTTAACATTATATACCAAGGCTGAATCAGCAAGTTAAATTTGCGTAGGACGCTCTACGGCCCGAGGAAAGCGGAAGACCGGGATATAACTATATCGCAAAATAGGGAGGATCTTATACTTGTAATATACTTAATTCTCGCGTGATAAGTCGATAACTTTGGTTCACCAATTTATCTACATAAGAAACTACCTAGTTCTATTTTTTCAATAGACAACAAGATTTATTACCTCTAACCTTTCGTATACAAAAACATTACCACCTTCACCAACTAGATGGCGGTACATTCATCAACACCAAACAGCCCAGTAATTGCAGACCCTTCATGTCCCTTCACCGTTCACCTCATCCGTCATGTTTAGTTAACCGTACAGGGGGCGAGGTAGTTCAAGCTAAACCGGCCGCCGATTATGATTCAGTGTTCAAGGCCGCGAAAATGATTACGATCAACCTCTCCGCTTATTATGCTAGCCTAGTACTTGAAATGATTGATGATCACGAGATAACGTGGAAATTAGAAATGTATGACTACTTACAAGTTTTGTATGGGAGTTTTATGGCGCGTAAAATTAAAAGCCAAGCATTGTATGTTTTCGGTACCAAACGTTAATTATTGTGTTCCATTTAAATTGTTGTTAATTTGCTAGGTGATTACCGGCAAGATTTATTTGTGTTGGTATCTTAGCTACTTGCAGTTTTGGCGGTAATTCCGATTACCAACCTTACGTTTTTTATTGACTTCTTAGTTGATGACGTTTATGATTAAAACTTTTTATAAAAAAGAAAATGATGAAGTTCATGACTTTATTTAATTTAAATGATTCTTTTTGATATTAATAATTTAATTACTCCAAGGCTTTTTTCTGTCTGCATTTAAATATTTGTGAAGATAAAATCTACAATAAAACAGTAAAGTCTAGAATATAACTAGAACACAAGCCTAAGCTATTCAAATACAGCTTGCACAATGTTGCACAGGATCTGAATTTACTTGTTTTACTCAGACAACTGGGGCATTTTATCACTTCGTAACTTCATAACATTACGAAAGGAGGTCACAATTTGACATTTCCAAATAAGGAATCCAAGGAGAGGTTTTAAAAAGTAAAAAGTCAATCTCAAAATTAATCTGTCAACGTTGATCTGTTTTCCCGCTCAAAATACGCTACTGCTTACACTGATTGGCTTGTCTTAGGTTAAGGCAATTGCCCTAAGCCCTGTGCTAGGGCAAGATCAATTATTAGTCAACACAATAAATAAATTAATTGAATCAACAACACCGCTGTGTGGTCCGTAACGCTGCACAATCACTCATATTCTTGCAAAACTAGTTTCTTACGCACACAACAGTCGGGACTAGTAGAGCTATGAAGTATTTGTGTCATGTGATATTTTTGAGCTATTATTAATATGTTTTATGGAATTACGTCACTATTTATGGTTTTGTGGCTATAAGTTTATAAATGTTAGTAAAAGTAAGGATTAAATAGTATGAAATCGTTTAGTGGAGTGAATGATGACAACGATTATAATAAGCCATACAAATATTTAACATAAAAGGCATTCAAAAATGATTGTCATGTGTTCATCATCTACGTTTCAGTCATATTAAGTCAAACGGTGATTATCTACCTATACCTAAACTCCTTTCTAAAACGGAAGCTTTTTGTACCTAGATATGTCTGCGACCTTTTTAGATGTGCCCATCTAGGGGTCGGCCATTCCACGCTACTCTTTCCGATTCAACATTTCCTCTTTGGCAATTTTTTGCTCCAATGGTCATCGTTTCTTCAAGGAACATGTCGGCCACTTCAGCTGAGCTACACGGTTGGCTTTATCAGTAAAACTAGTCATTCTTAGTGCAGGCATGTACTTTTCGTGCCGAGCCCTTTTAACACAAAAAAAGAGGATCATAGTTACTCAGCACCCTATGTTATCACTAGTAATACGGACTTATAATTCTCACTTAACTGATCTAGACTTAGTGTTTAACTAAGCTAATGATCACAATCTATTTTGATTGAATTAAGTAAGCGTTTGCCTTAATTAATTTGTCGCACAAACTACTTTATCATCCTATGGAGTATCATGTGACGGTCTCATTACTAAGTTCTTTATAGCAAATACGAAAAAAAACTTGTTAAAATATCATGCTTTAAAATATAAATTATATTAACGTGGTATCAAGTGACGGTCACTTGATACTGAAAATAACGTCTGCGAGCGCATCACGTCGCAACACAGCGCCGCACTAACGAGCGCCTGATATGCATCAACCTACCAAGTAATTATATGTTTACAAACACACCGACTCTATCTATACATCTGTAGGACAAGTATAGCGGTAATAGTGAGGTGAAAAGAACATATCGATGCAATATTATCGACATATAATTTCATAAAACTCGAAGCCAATACAAAATTGAGGTTAAGTACAGAGGTTCCTACTCGTACCTAAGTAATGCACTTATGATTAAAATGTAGGTACAACACTGCAGTGCTTGAGCCCTTGCAAAAAAAAGCAGAATATAATCTAGTTTTGACATTAAGTGAACAGGACGGTCAGCTCGCTCACAAGGTAGTAAGTGATATGCCTGACCATGGTAGATGCAATGTTAAAGGTAATGTACAATAGTAGTACGTTCGTCGACACTACCCTCCCCCTGTCCCCCCGAGACGACAAATCTGATGTTAATTAAATTAATTAAAATTAAATCAAATATTACTCCATACAGTGCCCTCAGCCTGAAACACAGAAGTGCAAAACACTCGTATTTTACGGGACGATATCTGGCACTGCGGTAATGTCTATATAGACTACTCAGGACCAAGTCTATCACCTACTTATTGATTTTACAAAATGTTAATAGTACCTATATAAAGGTACACAAAATGTAAAGTCCCAAAAGAAAAAACCGTCTTAATCAAGCCACAATCATTGATTTTGATTGATTCGTCAGTCATTGGCCAGTCGTAACCATCAAAACAAATCATTAGCCGATTAACGATGTTGTAAAGAGTTAATTAAGGTTGTATTATATTATCATTTCATTTGCCTAATATTATGGTAATTAGAATTATGTGAATAGAGTAGTTGTGTTATGTAAATTACGCACGATGATACTGAGAAGGTATTATTTAGATTTATGTACAATAACATTTGCAGAGTGAAAATGTTTCATGATTTTTATAGGCACAACGGTGTGGGTATTTTTTATTTACTTATAATAACCTTATAGCAACGGATTATAGCAATTACCCTTTTGATCGGTACACAAACGAATTAAAAGTAAATTCAAGTACCTACATTTTACAAAATTAAACATAAATAAAAATTGCAGCTACTGGTTTTCTTACTTTCTAATTGTGAGCAAGCTGAATAATCACATCGAATACATAGTTATTATTTAACAAGAATACACAAAATTATTTGTTTTTTTTTATTGTTACTTCTCTCAGGACTTCAAAGAATTGAATTATCGATATAATTGGCTGTATCGATACACGTTACATCCCTAGCCAAAAGGCTGGACGTTTCACCAGCACGTACAACCGACAGTATTATCAGAATAATGACAGATCTCGACTCGAGCGAGACTTGGCTACGTGCGCCGGAATACCGCAAGCCCGCCATTTTTGTCTTGCATTGACATGAATCACATATTTACCATAATCGACTTTATTCTCATTAGAATAAAGCAGCAAATCCATTTCGTGTACTCACTTCTCGTTACGTTCTAGTGAAACAGCGGAGGAATCAATTTTAAAATTGGAATTCAGGTTTCATTTTTATTTCAAAGAACGTCAATTTGACAGACGAACACAAAAGGATGTGAAATTAAAAAAAAAATACCACAGAGTAAACTAACGGATTTACAAAAGACTTAAAAAAAATTAAAACTAGTTTTTCTTCCAATTCTAAGCCCAACAGTAGGTATCAGAGTGTATTTATAATATACAAATATTTCTAATAGTTATCTATATTACATTAGTTTTCTGCCATTTTAAAAAATCCAAATCACAACTATTCAGCGATAAGCTCATAAGATCCTACGATAGGGTACAGGACTACGTAACCTAGGAGCTGTAATCCAACACGTAGTCCTTATAGCCCATAAGTGGATATTAACTATATATATTACTAGTGGATACTAATATATAAGATAACAAATGGAACCAACACCTTATCAATGCTTTTCAAAGCAGTAAGGGACACTGGATAAAATTTTTCGGTCATTGACGACAATTCCAAAAGCTGATTAACTTCTAAAAATCTAAACCGAACGCGCTATCTATTACTTCATTGATACCACATAAGTATCATTATTTAAAATAGACAAAATGAATAGGCGTGCCAAACAGTGTTAATGGCCGACTTTATTTGAAACCAACGTAATTACTATGATTACATTATCAGAGATGTATATCGGCTTTTAACTGCCTAATTGTGCTAAAATGGCAGAATACGCGTGAAAATATTTTGCATATGTAACGAGCCATGTAATGATATAAACGACAAATTTAATATGAGATTTCATTATGTCTTTGTTTTTCGCAAGCTAGTATATTAAGCATCCTATAACCGTCTCATTGAGACCAGTCATACTCATAGAGTACCAGCATGACTATGTGTAAATTAAGCCATTAACTCTACACGGGCCCAGTAGAAATTGATTGGTAATAAAGAGCGTGTTACCAACCTTAAAAAAGGTCACAAATCATCCGCCCCATATTCCTCAGCCTTTTGCAAGTCGGTCCAAATCCGCTTGCCGAGACGCGGTCTCCACTCCAGAATTCGTCTGCTCCAACGGCCATCGGTTCTGCGACATACGTGACCAGCCCACTGCCACTTCAATTTTATTCCTAGAACTGCGCGTGATCGGCCTAAGATTTATCATAACCAACGAGGCGTATAAGTATTGTATTTATAAATACAATTGGGTTGCATATATGAAAATCAATTCAAATGATCAACGTTTATTGATGATGTTGTAATTTCTCTTTTTATGTACTTGCGCGGTTCTCTAATCGCACCTTCTTAAGAATCATACTGGCAATGATTTATTTATCTGTGGTATAGCTCTATAAAAGATAAATAGCGGCATCCTATAGCAAGTTTCATATAATAGTACCTAAGTCCCAATGCCGTTATGTTGGCACCTCGTCATTGGTATGGTTCGATAAGACGGTCTCGTGGGTTTTGTTTATTCAATTTTATTTTCACCGCTTTTCAAAGTTTTGGGCATGATCTCAGTCGAAAATAAAACTAAATAAACAAAACGTAGGTCTCGTAGGGGAGCGTTTATCGTACCAATGACATTTACAGACAAGGCGCCAACATAGCGGCATAAGTACTATTATATGAAACGCACTATAACTCTATTTAAGTAAAGATCAATGCTTGAGTTCTTTTTAGATAAGGGCCTGACAGCTGTTTTCAGAATAACTAGTAAAACTTATATTCATCATTACTCTGAAATATACAATATTTATTATAAAATAGAGGATCATCATCATTTGCTTACTAAATTTAACTAAACATTTCAAACGGTGCGTTAAACATTAAATTATAACGCTGGCAAATTTAGAAGTATATTCTTTAAGAACATATACTTGTTATCTTCTACACTTACAACTTAGCTGGATTATCTATACGGTTAGTACACTCATGACGTCGTAAACTGGTGGAGCATTTGCACTTTATAATGCAGTAGTCCCGCCATTTAGAATGCAATAAAAACTTGGTACATTAAATTAAATTATTCATACTTTACGACTGTAATAAATGCTTTTTTATAATAATGCGCTAACTCGGGATAGCGCTGTTTACGGTTTCGAAAGCAAATTCAAAGTTACAACGGTTTGAAGTAAAAATGAGATATCATCTTTCTCACCTTTTTCTCGTTATATCACCTTCCGAAGCACGAGGTACTTCAGATTTTAGTTTTTGGTAACCTTCCGACGATTGGTTACCATTACAATAGTTGGTTGATTCGTGACAACCGAACGCACTAACCATTACGCCATAGAGATAACCATTACGCCATAGAGAATTTGATAAGTTCTTATGAAATGGCTTTTTTTTTTTCAAAGTGAACAGAATCGTCAATTCGCTCCCCTGGGGCTTACCATCATTCTTTAGAACAGTATTACAATAATACTAATTCTTTTTACTGTTGATGTATCATTATAGTTATACTGCTATAAGAGATGGTGGTAACCGACCTGGTGGTAAATACGTATGACCATAACAGATTCAGGGTTGAAGGAAATTATTAACAGGCCATGATTATCTTCCTCCAACACTGTTCTGCGCCCGTCACCCAAGACGACAGATAGTCTCTTATACCCGGTAATTTTACTAGCTACAGTGCCCTCATCCCGAAACACAGAAGCGCAAAACAACCCTATTTTCAGACTCAGTAAAGAGCCTACCACCTAGCAAAGTTGGTTACAATACAAACTTAACAATAATCAATTTATTTGCTGGAATATGATTCTTAGTAGGGTGTTGTAAAAATAATGCTTCCGACATAATTTACCAAATCTCGACGTGCAAATTTTTATGGGTAGAAAATTAAAGTTATACATTACAAAGATGCTATAAAAACGACGTTCTGAAAATTATATTTCCATACAAGTCAAATTTATGAGGTAAGGTATGCAATACAAATGGTTTCCTTAATTTGCAACGACAGTACCATTTCACTTACTTTGTAGTGACTATTGATGTATGAAGAAGAATTTGGCATCGCATTGCCAAGTTGATTTAGACTTTAAATTGATCAAGTCTTGAGTGTATTTTCCAAGGGTTGAATTTATGATTGGTTTGAATTAGTTCATTTTCACATTCTCCTTCGTAGAAGTCATTATATGCATTTCTGTTATAACTGACCGTTTTTTTAACATGCTAAAGATTCTTTAAGACTATTAGAGATGCCTTGTGAACAATTTGTCATGTTATTTGTAAGAAATTATGTCTTTTGTAGCCTCTTGCTCTAAGCGGTTATAGAGAAGTATGCAAAATCGTATATGGTGTACTTCCGCAGAAGACAACTTTTTTATGACATCAAGTGACTGGGACGGTCAGTAAGCTCTCCTGGTGGTAAGTGATACGCCTGACCATGACAGAGCGGCATTGAAATACCAACGACTGATAGACAGTTATTATCCTCCATCAATTTTGTAAAAAAATATTTTGTGTTTCGGGATGAGGGCACTGTAGCTAGTGAATTTACCGAGTATAGGAGACCCAACATTTGTTGTCTCAGGTGACGGGCGCAGTGCGGAATTGATGGAGGATAATAACTGTCTATCAGTTGTTGGTCTCCTTTAATGCCGCTCTGTCATGGTCTGGCGTATCACTTACCATCAGGTGAGCGTTCAGACCGTCCTGTACACTTATAACATAAAAAAAGACAATGCCGCACTGCGTCACTAGCTACAGTGCCCTCATCCCGAAACACAAAAGTGCATAGCACTCGTGTTCCACGGGGACAATATCAGGCACTGCGGTGGTACCTACCTAGACGACTCAGTATCGAGTCTACAAGGCAAGGTCTACTAGGCGAAAGCTAGTTTTTATAGCTTCAGTTGTTATAGCAGCATATTTCAATTCTGACCAGGCAAGACTAAATTAAAATTATCACTCAACTGTATCTGATTTTATATCGATATGAATTTTATTAGCTGGAAAGCAAAATCTGGAATTACAATCTAGTATTAAGTGCTTATTGCGGTAGCGTAGTTACAGTCTAGAATTTGGTTTTAGTTAATTTTATGCTAATCCTAATTCGGCGAGCGTCGGTGGCTCAATGGTTTGGACTGTCGCCTTCCTACCAGGAGGGCTGAGGTTCAAATCCCGACACGTACCAATGTGATATCAAATTTTCGAAAATATATGTACGTTATCCGACGCTCTTACGGTGAAGGAAAACATCGTGAGGAAACCTTCAGCACATGAGCTGATGATGATGATGATGAATCCTAATTTAAACGTTGGTGGTTCCAATGAACCAATGTGAAGACTATCTACCGATCAGGAGGGTGCAAGTTCTAATCTCTCCGCAATGTCTTTTCGATTTTTTTTAACTTATATGTACGTATATCCGACGCTCTTACGGTGAAGGTGGGCACGCCTGCGATTCAAAGGTATGTGAAGTTGAACAATTCACACAGGGCCCGTGTGGATAATCACTAAGGCCTAATCACCCTTTACGGGTACCTGGTTTGTTCGTGATGGGATCGTTTGAAAAGAAAGATGATTCCGTACTACGTTTACTTTTCATTGGCTCAAGCAGAATTGGGCCCGCGTGGTTTATATCTCAAACTTCCCACAACTAAGTTGTGCTAAAAGGCCTAATCTAAGTTGTGTTCGCTCCAATAATATTCTGTATATAACGCCATCCGTGCCTCAAAATGAACCGCCGAAGAGAGTACAGTTTGTACTCTTTTGTTTAGGTAAATGTGTTCGAAATTCGAAATATGTGTATGTGTGCTGTCACTGCATTCGGAACACATTTTTCTATTGTTTTGTCAAGTTAAGCATATCACGAATCCATACTTTTTTACATCATTGGTTCGCTCGCTGCATGTCATAGTGATAGTAGTATGGTCGTGCTTTTGATTTCGTATCCTTTCAATGACGCCTGATTGTCAAATTTTAATGAACAATTATATGTCATAAATATAACAAGTCAACGTATGTGTCAAGCCGCTCGGATATTTTTTGGTTGATATTTCTTCGTGATTGTGCATTTAGTTAATTTATTATGTAAGGTCTAAACATACAAACATTTATTTCAACAACTTGTAACCCAACTAAGAACCAGCATTTGACGGCCGCGTGTCAAAACAGCGTAACTTGAAATCTCTCTTTTTTAGGTTAGTTTTTTTCCTTAGTCGTTAGAGCGCGTTTGACCTCCGTACGTTCGGCGGACGCGGTTCCGCGCGGTGCCTTTATAATTGATGTGCATAAACACGAAGGTATGTACAGGGTGGTTTGTATTTGTTACTTTTAATACATTACATCATGATATTTTTATTGCAATTAAATAATAATAAATATTCACCGACATTCACACGGCGCCATCTAGCTTCAAGTTAAGCTTGTAGTACCTATGGGTACTAAACGACGTATAAACCTACCAACATATTCATCATCATCATCAGCTCATTAAAACGTCTCCACCGAGGGGCACGAGCCTACCCGTATAGGGTGATTAGGCCTTAGTCGTCCACGCGGGCCCAGTGCGGATTGGACGACTTCACACACAACCTTCGAATCTCTTCGCAGGCGTGCATGAAGGTTTCCTCACGATGTTTTTCTTCACCGCAAGAGCGTCGGATAACGTACATATATTTTCTAAATTTCGAAAACACATTGGTACGTGTCGGGATTTGAACCTCAGCCCTCCCGGTAGAAAGGCGACAGTCCACACCATTGAGCCACCGACGCTCTTATCAACATATTGGTTTTTGTAAATACATTCATATTATACATAATAATTAAATATTATATTTATTATACATCAGCCTGTAAAATAAAATTAAATAAATAATTATTGTATTTAGGTAGTTGGACAACCCATCTGGTGTAATGGTTTATATAGCTTCATGGTACTGAGTGAATGTTTATAGATGGATATATATTCGTTTATATTACTGTATACTACTAAGCAAGTTAAAATATTTCTCGCTACAAGATATACATGATAGGTTAAAACCTAGTCATCGTGTATATTTGCAGTGAGGCATAATAGTTGAAACTAAAAAACAATAGAAAATACTTAAGTGTGTACAAATGTTGTGAATCAATCTATGCTTTAACTGAAAATAAAATTTGACAAATCATTTTTATTTTGCCTTTGTAATGTAAACATTTGTTATTTCATAATTCTGGCCAGTTAGTCCGCGGCTGTTCTATGTCACCTTTGATTGCGTTATACGCCTGACGCTGGTTTAATTTAAAATAGGTAAATATTGGTTTAAGTCATGTATTAATGCAGTGACATGTCGGCAAGTTCAATTTCAGTAGTTACTTCTCCTTTTTGAATCGATTGAATTTAACTTTGCATATACTACTCTCTTGAAGCACACATACAAAATTGTTATAGGTAGATAAAAATTTTCGATGTTAACTCTAGCTGTACCAACGAAAAATGATGTCTTACAAATAAACTAATCAAAAGTTTATGGAAATTCTTTGGTATAACGGTGCATTACAAGTTTATCACGTCCCACACATCCATAAAAGTCAATTAATCATCCCACCAGCCTGTATACAGTGACGCGCGAACGCTGCGCGCGCGCAACAGCCCGTGAATATATTTTGTACGAACAAAACTGTTATTTTAAAATAATAATTGATGTGCACTCGCATTATGTCTGTCCGTATTGTCAATGGTCTGTTATTTTTTTCTTTTGTGACCGTCGCCATTAGTTGTCTATGGTAAATATAGGGGACACCATATTAATTTTCCGTTTGCCTCCGAGGCCTTATTGTGGGCACAGATTCTCACAGTTATTTTTATTCGTACACAATCATTCTTGGAATTGGAAAATTGTTGGCTTCGCTTCACGTTGATGTGAGCTGGGAATACGCGCTCTAAATCGTGATTTCTTTAAGGATTCATGCTAGCTTTCATACCTAAACACAGAAGTGCAAAACACTTGTTTCACGGGACGATATCTGGCACTGCGGTAGTACCTACCTAGACGACTCAGCACCGAGTATACTACCTAGTAAAATAGTAAAAGAATCAATGAAAAAGTTTAAACTACAACACAATTCAATGGATACTTCTGCATACTGTTGTAGTAAATTCTATGTGTCTCTATAATGCATACATTTATTTAACAATCTTATTTCCATATTCCCAAAGAATCAGATACAAATTACAAGTGGCATAAATGCTAATAAAAACCGTAAAACGTTATCCGATGCCATCGACGCCCGCGCAAAAAAAGGTTGTATCTCAAAAAGTCACTTTTTTCCATCGTCCACTTTACAATTAAAATGCATGCAATCGCGCTGTGTACTGAATTAACCGAGAAAGGTTAAATAGTTGTAAATATACAATGTATATTTTATTCTGTTAGTGCTAAAGTTGTGTTTTTACACATACAATTTGTTACTGTCGGGGTCTTTTTAAGAATTTCGCATCTGCCCGCTTTTGTACGATTAAAATTGGCACCAAAAAAGATTGGACGGTTAGGGTTGGCGATTTTGATTATTGTAATATATAAATAAATAAAATATATAGGTTTTCAAGGCAAGATCAAATAGGCATTATTTGGGTTTGCGTGATACACCTTAGGCTGCATCGTCACTTTCCATCAGGTTAGATGGCAAACAAACGCACTCAAATGTTTAATATCAAAAAAGAAAACAATACACACATACACAGTACTTTCTTTATTACAATCACAAATATTACGATTCTATCATGTCAGATTTGCAACTTAAAGTGGCAGTTTGCACATAGTGCGTAGAACCGATGGCCGATGGGGCGGTTCTCGAGTGGCGTCCACGTAACGGAAAACGAAGCGTAGGTCGACCCCCAACCAGATGGACTGATGACCTGGTTAAGGTGGCGGGTAGCAGATGGATGTTAACTGCTAGGGATTGGCCCGCGTGGAAATCATTAAGGGAGATCTTATAATTATAATAATAATTATACGTTTATTCACCATAAAAAAATTACATTGTGTTCCTTACTCACTAGTTACATTTTTTTTTCTTCTTATTTTAAATGTAATAGTTTAAAAATAGGTTAAGCATCTGAAGCCGAACTAAGATGAAGACATCCTGTATTTCAGCAACAGCGCCACTTTCCCAAGAAATAATACATTTGGCAATCCAAAGTCGCACTAGTAACAATACAAAGCGCATAACGTAGTAAACGGGTGAATTAGTATTTTATGTAAAAATTAGAGTGTACAGAGTCCTCTCGGTGTATATAATGTAGGTGCTTGAATGTTGTGTGAGAGGTGAGTAATTAGGTGAGGGAGAGTAATCTTAGTTCAGCAGTGGCCATAATAGACTGTAAAGATGATGATAATTATGTCTGATTCTATTTCTTTATGTTTAAATCTTATTGTAACTTTTAGTGACGACCCTATCAACTGAAAGTATATATTTTAAAGTTAATTTAAATTGTTTTATTGGATGTAAATCGTTGCGTTTTTACAACACGAACATTCTGTGAAGTTGACAAGTTGTAATGCTTAAGTCATAGACAACACTTCTCTATTGTATGTTGATAACTTTTTGCTATTTTCTATTTCTGGGTTATCGTATTGTATAAAATTTAATTAGACTTGCAATTTTATGGTCTTTTCGATATATTTTGTTGCAGAGTTCTTTCCTTAGTTTAGTTTTACGTTTCAAAATAATTGAAAGAAAAAAAGAAAAAATATTTATTGGCCACAAGGAACACAAGTAATAAAATATATATTTATCATTCTTGGGTCAATTTAAAATGAAATACTTAAAAAGAATACCTATAACTTTTAACCGTCCTAAATTTGACCTTCATAGATTCAAAGTACGTTGTTTCACTCATCAAAAGCTTAGAATTTTTCAATTAATAAAATGTTTAAATTCTCTTAATGAGTAACAGAACGCATTCTGCATAATTCAAAAATACCTCGCTTAGCAGGCAGGCAATGCATAGAGATATAAGCCCTCGCATGTCTTAAAACAATGAAGTTATAATATCTAATTACATCATAACTGGCTGCACGTTTATAAATACCTTTGACCGATAATCCGAGTGGTTTTTAAGAAAAAGAATGTCACCCATTCTCGTTTAGTGGGGCTACCAGTTGATGGAGTCATTAAAATCCAATAAATAAAATGCAGAGGACGCCGGTTCGAGGCCCGGCCGACATCTGTTACCTTCGGCAGGCGGGTCTTGTAAAAATAAACACAACAGTTGCGAAGTAAGAGCGGATAGACATGGCGTTTTCTTTACACGCGAAATGTTATTTTTATGTTGTAAATTTAATGTTGGTATATATTTTTTACGGACATTCCATTTTTTTGTAATTTAAATGTTACTTTTAGTTTAGTAAAAACTAAAGCTTATTTGAGGAATCGTAGTCCTCAAATAAACCTTTGATTTTTCTGAGGTATCCTAATTATACCTATTAGAAGCAATAGTATAGTAAGTTTTTTAAACTGAAGGGCAAATAAGACACACATAGTGTAAATAATTGAAAACTTGGCTTAGTTTGCATTGTATAACTTCGAAACTTTTTTGGACCCTTGGATTTAAAAAAAAAAGATGAAAAGATATTTTGTACGGCTTTTTAAAATAGGTTATAATTTAATATCATGTCTTACCTACTCGTAAGATAAGTGAATATTTTTATATGCCCATTGCCCCATTGAATTGCTCTTACGGTGAAGGAAAACATCGTGGGGAAACCTTCATGCACGCCTGCGAAGAGATTCGAAGGTTGTGTGTGAAGTCGTCCAATCCGCACTGGGCCCGCGTGGACGACTAAGGCCTAATCACCCTATACGGGTAGGCTCGTGCCCCTCGGTGGGGACGTTTAATGAGCTGATGATGATTGCCCCATTGATGTTGCCATGCGGGATTTAAACCCATAACCTCCGGTTCATGAAGTAATCTGAGCTGAACGCTATACTCACTAGACCACGGTGGCAGTTATTGTTACTTATAAAGATAAATAATTATATATTTGTACTTAATTTAAACTTAATCCCTCGGCCGTATCTATCCCGATTCCTTTGCCACGGACGCCATGTTAATTGGTATGCTTATTAGTAGCAAGGTGCGAAACACCAGCACTCTGTCAATGGCGAACGTTTTACATTTAATGCAATGTAGATCAATGTATGGGAAATCAATAAAAATAAGTACAACTCAAGTTTTTGCCTAACACATTATTCTTTAGTTGAATGACTTGTTCATGAATAGTTTATTCTCTTTACAGGGAATACAATTACGGATAAATTACATAATATATTACGGAAACTTTTTTAAATTTGTCTTTTTTTTTTGCAAAATGGCGGTTAGGATATTTTAACAGTACGCATTTTGATATTGGTCACGAATCAACCACTTACTAATAACTTTGTGAAAATATTCTGTTTCTTTCTGAAATTTCACGAGCAAAAAAGGGTTATTTAAAACAACGACTACCATACATAAACAACGAAATTTAACAAACTTAAACTTAACATAGAGCTACATTAGTATTTAATATTCCTTCAATGAAAACGATCGTTTCACAGCTATTGAAAAATCCAGTATTTAATTATTAATTCATACAAATCTGTTTTGTAGCTTTTTCGTAGCATCAAACAAAAATATGTCATCTCAAGTTTTTACATTCATAATATTAGTAGGATATTGCATTTTAATAGGACGTGCCAAGTACAATTTAATCTTCGTAACAAAATAATTTCGATTTTCGAACCTTTTTGAACGTGTCGCAAGCAACGGAACCCGGCTATACAGCCGACGCTCTGTTGCGTAAAATTTGGCTTCATCACAAAAATGTGAAACCAATTTTTTTTTCGTGTTTCGCCATAGTTTTCCCACTATTACTGTGGTAGTTAATAGACAAAATGGCGTCGTCACGGGCGACACACACGGTAATGGCGGTTATCTTAAGTGTGCATCGGCCTTACGCGCATCCGCAACGAACTTGGCCTCTAGTCTAGAAATTGCTTAGGTTTTAATTATGTTTTTTTTATCTGTACTATTGTTTAGGATTACAAGTTTCTGTAGTTGATTAAAAGATTTACGTGTTGTTGAAACATTATATTCGTTTGTGTCGTCGCTTATTTTGGAGCGAAGCAAGAACATTGATATTTTTGTAATTGTAGAACTAGAGAATAAAATCGTTTTGTAATTTTCTATTAATCATAAAATATGTCGAAATTAAGAAAGGTTTTTGTCTCGCAGTGAGTTTTATATTTATTTATGTATAGTGTGACTAATATGAGTAATTTTACAAAATCAATGAAAATATTTAAAATTGTCATCACTTAATTCAATTGTTTACCTTCAATACTGACTGCATAGAAAGAAACGTACCTGTAACAAAAAAAGTCATTTAAAAATACCACTGACATTTGGCATTAGACAAAATAAGCCATAAATAAGAGTACAATAAAAAAGCAATTCAAAATTCGAAAATTCAAAAAGTACAACCACTCGTATCGTCAATTTTCTTAAGACCCCCCCACGTGTCAGTACTCTTTGA
>PQWD01006486.1:0-92425 GCA_019425675.1 Leucinodes orbonalis | reverse complement strand
TAGATTCTAGAATACCTATAAAATGAACAATTAAATATGCACGTTTAATAATAAAAATATATTAAACTTTGTCACATACAATATTTGAAGTCTTCCAAAAACAAATTCGAATTTGGAACACGCGCCTTTTCGCTTTTTGTTGTGGGTGATTAAAATTTGCCCTTAAATGCACTATATTTAAAGTTTATATTCGAATACTATGAATATGCAACACATTTTATTTTTTAAAACAGATTGATATCTGTATATTTAGAGCAAAGGAATTAAATAATTGTATGCCAAATTAATTGGCGCTGATTTTACTCGCTCACAATTTGACCAGGAACTGTCGACTTCCAAAATCAAATTTGAAATTGGAACAAATCTCGGTGCGGTGCGCTCACGGGTCCATAAGTAGGAAGTCCCTATTAGCCCGTAATGTGCTCAAGTGACTTTTGTTGTTGTTACCAACATCCAGTTCGGAATGACCCCCGACCCCTCTCTGTTTTTAACCGGCGTAGGCGACGTAGGGGAACAGTTGTAGTACACCGGAGGTCAGGTTACACTGGTCAGTATATTGGCTCGATTGATCCACCGGATGCTTGCTCAAGACGGTGCTGCTAGGTTGGTACTATGGTTACGTTATCTGCTTCTTGACAGGACCATTGGCGAATTCATTGGAAGCCAAAGCCGTGAATTTTATTTTACCATTTTATAAAAAAGCAGTTCCTAATTAATTTTGCAGACCATGTACGGCCGTGGGCATTTTCATAAATCACCATAAAAGGTACCAGACGACCTAGTCATCAAAATTTATCCAACCGGGATCGAACTTCGGACGTTTGGCGTTTCACCACACCATCGATATAGGAATACCTGTTGCTAAAATATGAAAATATCTCTCATGGTCTTGAAGATTGTACATATCTAAACCAAATGTATAAAAGAAATGTACTTTTTTAATTTAAACGTAAACAATACGTTCAAAACTGTGAATAACCAATTCCATTTTAATACACATGATTAATTTCATGTCATTGCAAATAGTTTCGAAAATAGCAGACCTGACATCTCGCTCTTTGCACATAAGAGTAACAAGGATGAAAATCTCCTACAAGACCTCACACGTAGATTTAGTGAAAAAAACTCATTAAAAATTTACTCGTAGACTTTAGTTTTGATATTTAAAATCCAGCGTCTAGAAACCTTGCACTTAGTAATTTGTTTTATACTGCTACTTAGCCACAGGTTTCCCAGCTCCTGATATCTGGTGAACCTGTGTCTCTTCCGCTTTTCTCATCTAGCCTTCACCAGCGATCTTTATCAAGTGCCATTATTCCTTTACAATCCCCAAGTCTAGCAGTGGACAGTCTGGGATGACATATCCTTGTTCTAGAAACAACGCACAAAGTCCGTTATGCAACCGTATAAAAACTGGTCATATTAATTATGCATTTAAAAAATGCCAACATTTCGACCATTCAATCTTGACCTCCGGAGGTAGAGTAAAAAATGCAAACCGAGGGTACTTTGACATGTATGGTGGGTCAAGTTTTACTGGTAATGCAAGTTATGCATGCCTATTGTATCGATTCTATACGACAAAGGATAATTGCATTAGTGCATACTACTCATTAGATGACGTCGGTTTTTTGTTCGTTAGAAATATGTCAGGAGTGAACTTATTTTCTAAATAATAAAAAGTAATTTGGCCTTAATCAGTGGGAAATTAATTACCTATGTCTTCAACATCTTTTCTGTACATCTTTCTATTCTGTCCTACTGCAGAGCATAAGCCTTTCAACTACTATGGGGATATTGGGCCGTGAGCCCAATGTGAAGTGATTGTTTTTTGTTTATAACTATGTATGTCAGACAGGCAAAGATATTATTGCTAGATAAAGTGACGTAATATTATGACGTTAAAAATAACAAAACATTAAAACAAAACTTGTAAGGGATAAAAGTTGATAATTAAAAAAACTGTGATCTTTGTCTTCGAAATACGTGTAAAAAACAAACGTCAAATTCGAAAAAGGAAGCGAGTAAAACGAATGGCGTCCGACATAGGGATCCGCCATGTTTTTTCGATTTTTAGCGGGAAACGGTTGCATTACAAGTATGATTCAGAGCGTCTAATGTTTCGACACTAAACGTGTTATACATTGTAACTTTGTTTATTCATTGTTTGTGTCTAGAATTATTAGGGAATTAGAAATAAAACACTGCTGTCTTAGTATTAATATCATCATGATTACAGCCTAAAATGTCCACTGTTGTAGAAAGGCCTCCCCCAATGATTCTACGCGGACCGATCCCTAGCAATTGACATCCATCTGCTACCCGCCATCTTAACCAGGTCATCAGTCCATCTGGTTGGAGGTCGGCCTACGCTTCGTGTCCCGTTTCGTAGACGCCACTCGAACCTTTTCTTTTAGTATTAATATATCATATTTATTTATAGATAGGCAAACGCAGAATGTTGTTTCGTCGTGTAATGACGCCATCATTAGAATACAACTGTCATCATCTTAACTCTTACCGCAGTATCTTCAATCCGCCTGCCAAACGTGGAGATTATAACAACACCTTTCACTATCGGATGAGACCCTGAGTCCAGCAGTGGACAGTTGTCAAAGATAGTAAAAGGGTTATTTAGACCCTTTTCTAATGTTACTGAATACAAAAGTACACACAACCGCCATAGAATCAACGTGTTATCATAAAAATGCAGGTTCTGTTATAAAAAACGCAAGTACTGGGAAACCCGCATACAACATACCTTTGCGACTAAATGCGACATTTTTACACAATATGGATATTTCACAATAAAAATTCCGCTCTTGACCTCTTTGATGCTGATTGGAAAGTGCATAGTTTTGAAACTCAAGAAATAATGGAATCCGTTTATTCCCCTGTTATCAAACGAACGTAGGTTAAATGAACTAAAATGGAAAAAAAACAATTTTAAATACTTAGATCTTGATTAGCTAAAATAAAAATTATTAAAATAAAGGTAAGTCATTATTACGCTCTTTAATTTAGTACATAAAGAACTCATAAAATGATAAAATAAACATAGGCCATTAAAAAAGTACCAGCCACTATTTTCGTTTATAAATAAAAAGTGTCAAAATTTAAATTAAAGAAAAATTCTAATTTCTAAATGATATTTCTTCGCTATATCAGTGTTCCATTTTTAAACGTAAAGTAAGTAAGATTTAAAAATCGAATAGTGTCTCGTGACATAATTTATACATTAAAATACTGGTCGCAAAATAAATGCACTTTGGAAAAGCGAATTAAAACATAACTGGTTGACTTTATCATCGTAAAATGATGGATACTCGAACCTGTTTTATAGTATGCCAGTATTATACCCATATTTAACAGTTACTCTATAGCTGTTGAAATACTAATATATAATAAAGTGTGTTTGTCTGAAGACATTTTTTTTAAATCTATATATATTTAATGTCATCCTTGAAGGAGTCCTAAGCGACTATAAGGTTGTCAAAATTTAAAAAATCTAAAAGTCGATTGTGTGAGTACTATCCCAATTAGCCTTTTTTCAGCCATCAGTTATGTAAGAAAGGTTGCAAGTTTGAGTTTATGTTAGGAGTTTATTTACCTACGTGTTTTGTAACTCATCATCATTAGCTCATTATACGTCCCCGCCGCAGGTATAGGGTACCCGTATAGGGTGTATAAACCTTTGTCGTCCTCAAGGGCCCAATGCGGATTGGCCAACAACACGCACAACCCTTTAAATCTCTTCGAAGGCGTGCGCAGTTTCCTCACAATGTTTTCCTTCACCGTAAGAGCGTCGGATAAACGTATATATAATTTCGAAAATTGTAAATGACATTGGTACATGACGGGATTTGATTCTGCACCCTCCAGATCAGGAGGCAACAGTCCACACCAATACCACCAACGTTTTTACAGCCGTTTAAACTTACCTACACACTATTGCTTATAAAAAAGTTGCTATTCATAATATGTAGTTTCTAACCCCTCGCAAAAATGACAAGTTGTTTTAAATTTGACGTGTTTGTGTGTTTGTTTCTAACATAAAGCTTCCGAATGGATGAACCGATTTTGATGAATATGTGAATAATTTGGAAATGCACTAAATGGCAGCAAAGATGGCTGCCACCACAAAGTGGCAAAAAAAAATTCTCTACCAAATTAAATACCCACTTCTTAAAATACACCTATACTTATAACTCCTTTGTACAAGCTCAATAACGGTTAACAGTAAGCAGGCAACGCCGCGGTGCGTGTATGTATGCGGTATGAATGGCGCGGGCGGTCCCGCCGGCCTCGATACCAGCTGTCAAGGGTACAGCTTGCCGCGGTTTTTCTCTACGCTATGATTGTTTATGGTCGGCTATATAAACTGTGGTAGATTTATTAAAAAATAATAAGTATTTTAAAAATGTTGTTTCTAAGTTTTTGGCAGTTGGCAGTCGAAATTGCAACTTCGACTGTCAACTGATTTTTTTTTATTTCAAATTATTATTAAATATCTCCACCGCCTCCATAGTCTAATCCGTTCAGCGTTGGTTACGAAGCTGCGTGATCCGGTAGTCGTGGGTTTCGAATCCCGCGGTGGGATTAGTGAAAGTTTTTTATTGCGAATTTCCCTACTTGGTTTGGACATAGACTTAATTACCTGTTTTTATTCGAAATCATTCTGTTCAAAGACGTGGGATTCGCATTGCAAACCAAAAGAACTGCGGTTACGTGAAATCGAAATTAAAATGGCGTATTTTTTATCAATGTTCAATTAAAGTCGGTGTCAGCGGCAGGTTGATTTACCCCACATACGAAACACTTTCTCTTTGAGACCTTTACTGTATGTTTAATTTAACTTGCAATTCCACATTAAAGGGTCCAGTCTAACTTTACGTTTTTGGGTCTTTAAAACTTTTTGGCGGTCGAAATCAAGTTAGTACCCACTTAAGTCATCTTTAAGAGTAGTCAAGTTTATTAGTGGTCTCAAAGTTAGTATGGTTTTTAAATTTGCGGTATTATTTTCTATCTACATAGGTATCTCATTTAACAACTCCACTTATGGCGGAAGCTTTAAATATTATCTGAGTAGCAATATTTCATATTCTTATCGTGACTTCAATATTATGACATGACAGTGACAGTTTCATGTGTGCAAATGGCGCGTATTTTTTTCTATGACAGTTTCTTTTTTTATTCAAGACTTGGAAACTATGTAATTGACCATTTGTCATTAGCATATTAATTTACGTACAATGTTATTGAAAACTGAAATAGAATAGATATAATACAGTATTCTAACTTAATAATAGGCAATAATTGCATTTTTCTATGCATCGGACCACAGCAGAAAACCAATTTAAAAATCATAAAATAAATGCAAGTATGATGCATAACAAACATTTGACAAGTAAAAAAATATCCACTTAGTTTTACTAGTAGCTAGTAAAATTACCTTGTATGTGAGACTTTTGCCTATCATTCATCAAAATTTTAACATGACCTGTTTTGAACCCAGGACCCATTTCGGGCTGACATTGCGTCCACTGTCTTAATAATATAAAAAGCCTTCCATTAAAGTTCAAAGTTCAAGATTGTATGCATTCACTTTTGGGGTTATGAACCGCTCGCAATTTTTTAAAGAAACCAGTTTTTTACTTGTGCTTTATTTGTGTGTGAATGTCTCTTAAATTCATTAATCCATTAGCATGGCAGTTCTGCACTTGAGCGATGACATTTACCTCTCATAGGCCTCAGTAATTTGGCACAAAATGAGAAAGATGGTGCTGGTTGCACATTGACTCTAAACTTAGTTAATAAGACTTACATATATCCTTGTGTGTAATTGTTTGTTATCCTTAATAAAGAGAAAAAAAAGACATACCTTAGGTCTCTTGCAATTGTATAAAATATTAAGTGAATTAAGTTTAAGTTATTGGGTTATGTTTATAATATTACTTGAGCTTCAGTGTCTAACAAAATTTTTGATAAGTTGTCATTTTTGAACTTGAGTACTAGGAGTCCATAAACTACTAAGAGATAGCGTTATCAATTACTGACCCATAAGTATTATAATATTGTTGGCTATTTGGCAGGATGCATTGCGGAAACAATGAAGCTAAGAGACTTGGCTAGTAAAATTACCGGGTAAGAGACCTAACATCTGTTGTCTCGGGTGTCGGGCGCAGTGCGGCATTGATGGAGAATACTGTTTATCAGTTGTTGGTCTCAATCTCAAATAAATATGTGTAATTGCAAATTGACCTTTAATGCGTAGTTAGTTGGGCTGTGTTTCCATTATTACTTTAGCTTCAGTTCATATGAATAAAATCCTTTATTTGTTAACCCTCAATTTGAGTACCAGGAGTCTATAAACTACCAAGAGATTAGCGATAGCAGTCACTGGCCGAATTCGTGCGCTGTTTGGGCAGGTAAAGTTGTAACAAGAAGGATTTTACTTGGTGATAGACTCCATACTGAGTCGTCTAGGTAGGTACCACCGCAGTGCTATATATCGTCCCGTGAAACAGGAGTATTACGCTATTTTGTGTTTCAGGATGAGGGCACTGCTAGTGAAAGTACCGGGTATATGAGACCTAACTATCTACTCGGATGACGGGCACAGAGCGGTGTTGACGGAGAATAATAAACTTTAAATCAATACTGCTCTGTTATGGTCAGGCGTGTCACCATCAGGTGAGCGGACTGACCGACCCGAGCACTTTATAATTTACAAAAAACTTGGATGACAGATAAATGTTAAGATCTTATGTCAGAAATAAATATTTGTTGCAAATTGACTTTTATTCGTGGCATCACATATGTGGTAACATAACAGGTCCCGTTTAACTTTTTATCGTTTGCATCGGTGATGTGTTTTTAGTTCGCGCAACAAACCCCGCGGTGCGTGACGTTGTAAAGAAAAAAGTGGACGCTTTTTTTTTCCACAAATACACTCGACGAAATATTAATTACTTCATTTCGATTAATTCGGTTCATTTAGATGTTTTAGGGGCCTTCTACTTTCTTCCTTGAACTTAATCATCAAAGTTAATGATTAGGTTCATTCATCATTGAAGTGAATTTAAGATAACCTGTGTCTCTTCAACCTATTGCAGTCACTGCTGGACATAGGTCTCCCCCATTTTGCGCCAGACATCCGGGTCCTCCGCCTTTCTCATCAGCTCCACCAGCGACCTTTCGCAAGTCGTCGGTCCATCGGGCCGGAGGGCGTCCTACGCTACGCTTGCCAAACGCGGTCTCCACTCCACAACTCGTCTGCTCCAACGGCCATCGGTTCTGCGACATACGTGACCAGCCCACTGCCACTTCAACTTGCTGATCCGGCGAACTTAGATAACCTACTTATACAAAATTGCATATAGTCATAAAAGAGCTACTTACTGCCTTTATACTTATATCGTATCATACTAGTGTTTTGAAGCTCACTTGTGACGACATTACCGAATAAAAGATTTTACGTGGTTTTAATGCGTTTCTTACTGCCAAGGCTGTAAAAGTAAAGGGCTTGATTGAAGTATCCTTAGACGACAATACCAAACTTAATATTAATCAAAGTCCTAAGTCGCTACTTAACTTATGGTTCCTATAAAATATGAAGTAAATAATAGAATAAATACAAATTATACTCGCTTTTCCTTTTTTTTTTTCGGTGGCTCAGTGGTGTGGACTGTCGCCTTCCTACCGGGAGGGCTGAGGTTCAAATCCCGACACGTACCAATGTATTTTCGAATTTTCGAAAAATATATGTACGTTATCCGACGCTCTTACGGTGAAGGAAAACATCGTGAGGAAACCTTCATGCACGCCTGCGAAGGCATTCGAAGGTTGTGTGGGAAGTCGTCCAATCCGCACTGGGCCCGCGTGGACGACTAAGGCCTAATCACCCTATACGGGTAGGCTCGTGCCCCTCGGTGGGGACGTTTAATGAGCTGATGATGATGATGATGATGATGATACTCGCTTTTCCGAATTCAAGATCAGTGATAATGAACATGCAGTAATATTAAAACATTCTTTCAAAACCATGATTAACAAAAAGCATGCTTGAAAAATAATACTAAAAAGCGAACAACAAAAATATAAAACTAATTAAACGACAAACGAACTTTCGCGCCGCGAAGTGATTTTCAATCAGCAAAAAAGTAAAAATTTAACGTTACAAGAACGATCGCAGATAAGTTTTATTTTTTCTTGTCCAATGAAGAGGTTTTAATAAATACGTTGACCACACCCAATGTGTCAAGGGCCGAGCATTCACACTGTTCCGTACCAAGAGATAAATACCCACTGACATTCACACGGCGCCCACTCTCTCTTTTCAGGATATCGTAGTCCACTGCTGCTCATAAGTTCTCATTTTGCGCAAGATATTCCTCCGCTTTTCTTATCTAGCCTCCACCAGCGACCTTTCGCAAGTCGCCAACTAGCCCAATCTAAATATACGAAACTTAAAGGTGACAGACTAACTGAATGACACAGTGATATATCAACGCACAGCCTAAATCACTGGACGGATCGGGCTGAAATTTAGCATGCAGGTAGATGTTATGACGTAGGCATCCGCTAAGAAAGGGTTTTGATGAATTCTACCCCCAAGAAGATAAAATCGTTTTAAAGTATTGCGAAATCGTTGATTTGTAATAGTTTGCTAATACTACGTGGTAGACTCGATACTGAGTCGTCTAGGTAGGTACTACCGCAGTGCCTGATAATATCACGTGAAACAGGAGTGTTTTGGTGAGGGCACTGTAGCTAGTAAAATTACCGGGTATAAGAGACCTAACATCTGTTGTCTCGGGTGACGGGCGCAGTGCGGCATTGATGGAGAATATTAACTGTCTATCAGTTGTTGGTCTCATTCAATACCGGTCTGTCATGGTCAGGCGTATCACTTACCATCAGGTCAGCGTTCTGATTGTCCAGTACACTTCGTAACATAAAACATACTGCACACCCCCCCTCCCCCCTAAATATTAGGTACATATTGATTTAAACAAATTAATTTTATCATGAATGCACGCTTCGGTGTGATCGGTGACGTGTGAATATGGGTAGATTACCCATGGAGGCATTGTTACGAAATTTATTAAATTCAAAAAACCCGCCCCGCTCTCTCAGAAGGTCCGATTTATCGGCCAATGTTTCTTTACTGTTTGATTAAAATAAGAATTATATTTAAGCCTTCATCGATTTGGATTTGGCATGGAGAATTTGGAAGGGTATTTCTGAAGTCGCGAGTTCCATTCCCAAGTAAGACAATAGTTTTAGGGTGATTCAATTGAAGAGATCAGCATTGGGCCCGCGTAGGTGGCGGCCCAATCGTCCAATAGGCATTTAATTATTAGAAATACTCGGTATATTAAGTGCAATTATTGCATTAAGTAGAAAATTATAAATAATTATCCACAGAAAATACTTTTTCAATCCATTATAAAGATTCTAATAAATGCGATCTTAATATTAACATAAGAATAATAAAACCTCAACAAAGGTAACGTCCAACAGTGGACTACATTCAAATAACTCTTAAGGCACTGTTTCTTTTTCTTAAGTTAGGTGCTTCCAAAAAGGACGTATATTTCCTTTTAACAGACGTATTTTTATACAAACTACTAGGATAGCATAAAAGAAAAGAAATACCACTAAATACTTGGAAATCAAGAAAACAGTGAGCTCTCAGGTCGCGCACAAACCGGCACACACCGACACGGTGTCAGTGTTCCAATAGAAAAACTCGGCACACAGCGTTTGCTGGAAAACGGTAGATAAGGTAAACGTAGTTTACCTTGAAGTCTCCCGACGTGCACGCGTCTCGCTCGCACTTCACCAGTACAGGTATAGACATCTCGTTCTAACGTTACGCAAAACGTAGCTTTGAAGAATGCTGCGTGTCGATGCTGGGTGAGTTAATTATTTGCAATTTAAATTTACTCAGTAAAAAGATAAATAAAAACAATATATCTTGAAAAACTACTACCAAAGTACCCATTCCATTTATATAGAAACAAAATAAATCAGTCAACATCGAACTGAAATGGTCATCGTGCAAAAGTAAGTTATATTTCCAAAATCGGATTCAAATTCGTCCTAGCGAAGTTTATATGTCAAGATTATGAAATTTTCAACTCAGAACACGCCTATACCTACTTAACGGGCACCTTTTTTTATTATTTTACTAGAGTAGGCATTTGGTCGCCATCTCACCTGATGTTAAGCGACGATGCGGCCGAAGATGAATCATGTCTTACAGCCTGTTCACTCTTGCCTTGAAGATGTCCATATCATAGTAATCGGGGAACACGCTAGCAGGCAAAGAGTTCCACTCCTAAAAGTAGCACTTAAGAATCTAAAATGTTGTGATTTCGAAAAACTGGACACTTTCTAACTTGTGACAGCAAAATGCTGAAACTGTTGTCAGTAATGATAACAATAAAGCCGTAAAAGTTTTCTCACCGAGGGACACGAGTATAGATGCAAAAAGTATTTTAAACCGTTTTGTTTTGGTTTAAAACGTTTTAAACCAATTTTTGAGGTTATATAGGTTTAAAATGATTTTCTATTAGAATTTGACGAGGTAATGGTTGAGATGTCGGTTACTACACCATAAAACTTAGTTACTTATCCTAGTTTGTTTTCAACCTACCGTAGTCCACTGCTGACCATAAGTCTCCCCCAATTTGTACCTGATATCTCGGTCCTTCGCTTCCCTCATCCAACCTCCACCAGCGAGGTTACGTATCCTTATCTTGATTGATTTCTTTCAACGTCTACAAAAAGCGAAATCAAATTTCAACATTGTTTTGGTTCTTGAGCAACGATGCGTGATGATTTTTTTGTCCCAACACGTCATTTCCTTTCGGAGTTTCTGTCTGATATACAGGTGATATAGTCTCGAAATATATGCGAAGATTTGGACTTACTTATTTGAAGACCTGTATTGTCAATCCCCTCAATCCCTGTGGAATACTATGCCACCCCACGTGCATAATAATTTTAGGTCAATGAACTCTGAGGAATGTAGGTATCTATAATGTACGAACAGAAACATAACGCTCTTGTATATCTATATATCTATTCAACCTATCGCAGTCCACTGCTGGACATAGGTCTCCCCCATTTTGCGCCAGACATCCCGGTCCTCCGCTTTTCTCATCCAGCCTCCACCAGCGACCTTTCGCAAGTCGTCGGCCCATCGGGCCAGAGCGTCCTACGCTACGCTTGCCGAGACGCGGTCTCCACTCCAGAACTCGTCTGCTCCAACGGCCATCGGTATAACGCTCTTGTATACTAACATCAAATAAATGTATTAGTCTTATCTATTAGAGAATAAAAGATGGTCGCATAAAGTTATTTCCTTCAACCAGCACCGACGAGAGATAGGTCCGCCACAAATACAATGATGTTTGTATGCATAAACATAGCTGGACAATTACTGGGTAGAGACCTAGATTGACCTAAATTGATCACTATATTTAAGATCGTACTTTGCAATGTATCAGTATAAATTTGAAAGTTAACTAAAATATCGTTTTTTTTATAAGAACCTGCCAGTAGTGTTCAGAAAAAATTTCATCATCATCAGCTCATTAAACGTCCCCACCGAGAGGCACGAGCCTACCCGTATAGGGTGATTAGGCGTTAGTCGTCCACGCGGGCCCAGTGCGGATTGGACGACTTCACACACAACCTTCGAATCTGCACAAAATTGTGTGCAAAGCAAGATATTAACAAAACAATTTGTGAAGTCAAAAAAACCTTCTACATCTTTTCCGATTCGCTTCCTTATTCATTTGATATTACTGCATTATCTTGAGACTTATACCAAATTCCGTACTGTGTGCTATAAAACATAATTTACCAAGTTAAAATGCAATCGAAACAATCAAAATTGGACCTTATTTCCTATGAAATACAGAAAACTGATGCGCATAAATGTAAGTAGTAAGATGGCAACTGATACGTTTGTAACATTCTTAAATACCCTTCAAAAACTTCACAGCTAACATACTTATGTTAATTTCGACTTACAAATGCGAATAATAACTGTGGTCAGTGTGGTGAACACGTAAAATGTCAAAATTAAAGAAGAAATACTTGAATTTTCACCAGTTTAACTACTCTATTAACCAAAATACAGATAACACTGAAGTTTGACTACATAGGGTGTCCAATTGTTTTTTTTCTAATATACTTATTTTTAATAGATATAATTTTTATTGCACATGAAAGCAAAACACTGTACAAGATTGTAAATCATTGGAAAACGATACAATTAGGCGGTCTTATCACAAAATAGTTTACAGATAACCTACTCAAAATGACATAATTAGTTCTAAGTAAAAAATGCTTATTCTGGGCCAAAGTTATATTAGTTATATCAGTGTTCCTAATTAAAAAACACACAGTGACAATCTGATTTTGACAATTTGGTCAGAACATTGCATGCTTAACCGGTATCGTGAATATGACTTAGAGGTCTCGCTAAACTTTTTGGCCGCTCTGAACTTCGCATAAGACTATGCGCAGTTTACAAAATTCATACATTGTACTTGACTATACCTGCGCAGTGAGCACTTTGACTATATTCAGAGCGGCCATAAAGTTTGGCGAGAACAATACGTAGTAGGTATCATGGGGCCATGCGGCCTTCATAGCATTATTATTTACTATACTAGAAACCAAGTGTTAACCATTTTGTTTCTTTTTTACATTTTCTAAAAAATAAAAAAAATACCATACATACTTATAACAATGGGAAACAGAAATCCGAAAAGCCATAAAGGTATCCAAAGTCATATAGATACTCAGCAAATACCATTTAACTTTCAAGTTACAATTCTCAAGTATTTGTACCAACGGTTTTACTTTCATTAACGCCGCGCATTCGGTATCAATACAATCTAACACTTATAGCGGCGAACTCGGTAGTGTTTAATCGGAGGTAACACGAAATAAGATAGTGAGATAATGGGAGTCAAGGACGTAGGTCTATTGTATGGTAATCTGGGATAGGTCGGAGTGGTGACCATGGTTTTTGGTTTTTGGTGGACATTATCTTTGTACCAAGATGGCGCTACTAATACTTTAGCAAGTATTTTAAGGTTTTTAAATAAAGGTTTTGAAAGCCACGGGGTGATTGCATAACAAAAGTCACTTGTTATGCAATCTTTTTTTTTTTTTTTTTTTTTGTTCTTTTCTTTATTAGAAATTTGATAGCGTTTGATTGCCGTATCACCTGATGGAAAGTGACAATGCAGCTTAAGGTGTATCACGCAAACCCAAATAATGTCTATTTACTATTGCCTTGAAAACCCCTAAATTGTTTGTATCGGGCACGTTAAGTCGTATTTACAGCATTGGGCCCACGTAGTCTACGTCCAAATCTCCCCATTGATATGATGAGCAGGAAAATCCCTGCAGTGGAGGAAGACACGCTGATGGTCTGATGAATAGGAAAGGTCTTTGGAAATGTTGTACATGCAATGATGATGCTATAGGAAGTAGGGACCGAGTGACAGACCTTAAACGTGGGTTTTAAGAGTGATGATGAAAAATCTATACTTATAAAAACCATTAAATTTGTATTATTGAAATATCATTTTTTTCTACATGTATATGAATATAGATACGGTGCATACGCCAGATTTTGTTTTGTCTGTCTATCTGTTTGTTCAGGGTAATCTCGGAAATGGCTTGACAATTTTGAACTGGACTTTTTTTTGCAGGTAGCTTTAACGAGACTTAACGAAGCGAGTTTTGGTTATGTATTACTGCGGGAGAACATCTTATACCGCGGGTTATACCGCGGTGCACAGCTAGTAGTTAATATATTTCCAGACCAAGGTCAAAATTGGGACTGTACGCTAATAACAAAACGTATAGTCACAACAGCCGTTTCGCTGTATGCTTTAGTAGGAAAGCGAATAAAAAGAGGCCTTCCCGGAGTAAGGGAAAACGCACTGTTGTATGCAACTGAAATGCACCTTATGCGGTTGCAATAAAGACTACACAGATCTCTTTGATAGTACGCAACTTCCAACACTTATTGAAGGAGCTGTCATATTCCATTTGGTTATGCGAACATTTACGTTTCGCAATAGGTGTAATGGTTGAGATGTTGAGTACCTTCAAGGGGTTCAGTTCGATCCCCGGTCAGTACAAATGGTTGTGTACTAACTCTCTATCTGTTTGTATTGGTCTGGGTGTTCGGTGTCGGATAACGTAGATATAATTTCGAAAATTTTAAAACACTTTGGTACGCGGCGGATTTGGACCTGCGCCCTTCCGGTAGGAAGGCAACAGTCCACACCATTGAGCCACCGACGCTCACTTTTAATTACAATTTGTTTACATAATCATAATTAAAAGTGCGTCAGTTGATTAACAACGTGACGTCATATGTAATGCCATATTTATAAGCAATAAACCACAGACATCCGAATATACAATTAGACTGGACGAACCGCCAAGTTTATAGGCAGTCCCAGTGTCGCAATTTCTTTTCGGTTCTTACCTGTGAAAAGTTATTCTATTACTTGGTAAATTTAATGATTCATTGCGATGATGGCATGTTACAATTGCACAGGATGGCATTTTGGTAAATTTTCTTCTAAATTCGTGCGTTTTGACTCGTCACAGAGCGTAAACTGGTACAGCCAGTGTATGCTCGTTGAGCTTACATTTGTCGCACTTAAACGCGGGTTTGCCCCATCTCTTGTATTGGGAAATCTGTACAATATACTAACCATATGCACAATCTCACTGAAAAATGCACTCTCGTCTCTTGAGACTTTTAAGAGCCGAGTAAAAAAACATTACTTGCAACAAATATTTATGATCTCAGCTTTCCTTCACCTTTTTTCCTATGCTGTATGCTGTCGCTGTCTTTTGCTTCATGTAACTCTGATTATATTTTGTATTATCCTATCTTCCATTAGTTTATGTATATATTTTATTATGTATAAGTTTATTTTATAATTATGTATGTATTAATATGTACTTAGTTTATGTACTATTGTATTATAACTATGCATTAGATTAAGTTTTTGCACTAGCCCGCTTACCTATAAGTATTTTTCTTTCACCCAAAGGTTGCCTGGAAGAAATTGCTACCTTAGCAATAAGGCCGCCTACATTGTACTCGTTTTTTGTTGTTTCTTGTTGTGTTGTATGCTTTTTTTCTTATGTACAATAAATATTTTTTTCTTATCTTAAAAGTGTCCGCCGCAAAATTGTACCCATCGCGTCAATTAGGCAGAATTTAATTCATAATCACGTCGCTCGCTACATGTCATAGTGACAGTAGTATGCTCGTGCTTTTGATTTTGTACCCTATTGATGAGGCTTCAAGGTTAAAATTTTAATGAATAATTTTATGTGATATAACAATAAGTCAACGTATGTGTTAAGCGGCTCGGACATTTTTTGGTTGATGTTCTTCGTGATGCGTCTAGTAAGTTTATTGGTTATATACATATATGCTATAGAAAGTGCATGAAACCGTTCGGAACACCACAAAATTGTAATAAAACCGAATACTTTGAATTCTGCAATATGATAGGAGGAAAAAAATACATTTACATTTTTATTGGTAACGAGAAGTGATGGCTTAATTGGAGAACATACTAAGCGACTCGTTAACCTGCGATGGATTTTAAACCTTATACAGTGAAACACGAAGTTAAAATTCCACTGTGCTGCAGTAAACTTAAAATATTGATTTCATCTCTGAAAAATAAAAGTTGCAGTGGAAAATTTAACTTAAAACAGGCGAGCTAGGGTACATAATTGTGTATATGTTTCATTAAAATACATTTATAGTTTCAATCACTATTAGCATTTGGAATATAAAAAGTTTATTAGATTTTAGAAATAAATAGATCCATTTAGGTACACGCAAACTTACGACTACTTTAAATTGGCGAGATTGAGGGTACAACTCAGATGATCGACATTCATCATCATCACCTCATTAAACGTCCCCACCGAGGGGCACGAGCCTACCCGTATAGGTGTATAGGCAATAGTCGTCCACGCGGGCCCAGTGCGGGTTGGGCGACTTCACGCACAACCTTTGAATCTCTTCGGACGTGCGCAGGTTTCCTCACAATTTTTTTCTTTCGTAAGAGCGTCGCATAACGCACATAGGATTTGGAAATATCGAAAAGTTATTAGTACGTGGCGGGATTTGAACCTACGCCCTCCAGATTGGAAGACAGCAGTCCTCACCAATAAGCCACCGAACCACCAGAACCCTTAATGTATGTGAAGAAACGAAATAATATGAGGAAATATTTATATTTATAAAAATCTAAAACTGGTGAAGTCTAGACGTCTAGTTTATTTGCGTAGTCCACGGATCGATCAAACCACGACACCAACATGTAGAGTAATAACTGTTATTAAATACGGGATATTAGATCCTAGGTTATCTAAGTTAAGATCTAGACTTGAATTCTGCATACGACCGGTGAATGTCACCTTTTTAAAATAATTATTAGACAAAGAAATAACAATTACTTGCATTTTTCATTGCAATTACCGTCCGTGCGGTCTATGTTGCCCAATGGTTCGAAAGTTAATGATATATTACTATATACGAAGATCACATTATTATTCCTTTTTTTAAGTTATATGTGTACGGACGGTCAGGGCGCTTACCTGGTGGTAAGTGATACGCCTTACCATGATACAGGGCATTGAAGGAGACCAAAAACTGATAGACATTATTATCCTTCATCTATGCCGCACTGCGCCGCCGCCCGAGACACAGATGTTAGGTCTCTTGTAGCCAGTAATTTCACTAGCTACTTACAGTTCGATCATCCCGGAACGAAAAGTGCAAAGCACTCTTATTTCACAGGACGATATCTGGCACTGCGGTGGTACCTACCTAGACGACTCATTATCGACTGACCACCTATCCTTGCTTTTTTAGTTTTTAAAAAACATATAGTCGATACCTCCAACTTTTTTTGTTAAACTGCAGATAATCAAAAAACATACTATGTGGCAAAGCCTCTCTAACATCCTTCAAGCCATCAATTTTTATAGCAGACTCTTTTATACTTTCTGCTTGTAGCCTTCTTAAGGAATTAACCAATTTGGTCAACATATGTCTTTCTGGGTCGTCCCTACGTAATATGTCCATATTCGCACAAATTTACAAAATGTTTAATAAACAAAATATTGATACTTAAGGTACAAACTGAGAGTAACAGACAGAACGTAGCAACACGACATCCTGCGTAACACGTTCCACTGTTTCCAACGTTTATATAAAATCCAATATAAATATATCTTAAGTTACGTTAAGCCGGTGTCTTGAAGTTAAATCTTGAAAGATAAATGCAAAATCTACATGACTTAATCGGAAATAATAGTTGTTTTATTTACCGTGTACAGACGGTCAGGGCGCTCTTCTGACGGTAAGTAATACCATGACAGAGTGGTATTGAAGAAAATTTACAACTGATCTCTCTCTTCAACCTATTGCAGTCCACTGCTGGACATAGTCTCCCCATTTGCGCCAGACATCCCGGTCCTCCGCTTTCTCATCCACCTTCCACCAGCGACCTTTTGCAAGTCGCCAGTCCATCGGGCGGAGGGCGTCCTACGCTACGCTTGCAGAGACGCGGTCATCACTCCAGAACTCGTCTGCTCCAACGGCCATCGGTTCTGCGACATACGTGACCAGTCCACTGCCACTTCAACTTGCCGATCCGGCGGGCTATGTCGGTAACTTTAGTTCTCTTACAACTGATAGATAGTTATTATTCTCCATCAATGCCACACTGCGCACGCGGCTCGTGCCCCTTGGTGGGGTCGTAAAATGAGCTGAGATGATGAGGTTCCTACCTATTTTCATCATCAGCTCATTAAACGTCCCCACCGAGGGGCACGAGCCTACCCGCATAGGGTGATTAGGCCTTAGTCGTCCACGCGGCCCGGGCGGATTGACGACTTCACACACAACCTTCGAATCTCTTCGCAATTTTCATCCTTCCTATTTACTCACATTAAATTCATCTGCGAAATTTTGAAGTCGCCCATATTTATACTATTGGGCGAGCTGTGATGACTTGCTTAATAACATACGAGTAAAACATTAAAAACCTTTAATACCCGAATTGAAGCTAAATGTCACAGATACCTCATAAACCTGAAAAATACTATCCAGGGTTCAACCGTTAAGATTTTATTAACTTTATTAATTAACCATTGCCGACATCAAAGGGCGCCGAAAGAATCCATACTGCGGTAATTATTACTAAATTGATACAGATCCAGTTATCCCGTTAATTACTCTTTAAACACTATTTATCTAGTTACTAGTTCTTAATTGTGCCATGGAGATACGATTTGCGATTATTTTCACAGTTTTATCTCTTACTAAGTTATGCTTTAATATCCAATATATTTCCCTTATATAACCTGCCCTCAATCTGTCATTCTGTTAAAATAAAACAAGTAACTGATAACCAAATACCTAACAAAACACAAACAAACGTTTTTGATTGCCCACAAGGGCCTCCCTAAACAGGCTTTTAGTGTGCCAGGACAAATGGTGGAGGAAGTCCTATTTGGCATTTATTTTAATTAATTTTACATTTCTTTGTCTCAGTGTTGTGGACTGTCGCCTTCCTACCGGGAGGGTTGAAGTTCAAATTCCGACACGTACCAATGTATTTTCGAATTTTCGAAAATATATGTACGTTATCCGACGCTCTTACGGTGAAGGAAAACATCGTGAGGAAACCTTCATGCACGCCTGCGAAGAGATTCGAAGGTTGTGTGTGAAGTCGTCCAATCCGCACTGGGCCCGCGTGGACGACTAAGGCCTAATCACCCTATACGGGTAGGCTCGTGCCCCTCGGTGGGGACGTTTAATGAGCTGATGATGAATTTTACATTTCTTACTATTTAATGCATTTTATTGTGTGTGCCAATTATGCCAAATAGTACTTTTTTTTTTCTATAATTTATTACAAGATGATTTGCAAGTTGAAGTGGGCAGGGCACATAGTGCGTAGAACCGATGGCCGATGGGGCGGAAAGGTTCTCGAGTGGCGCCCATCGTAACGGAAAGCGAAGCGTAGGCGACCCACCAGATAAACGGATGATCTGGTTAAGGTGGCGGGTAGCAGATGGATGTCAACTGCTAGGGATCGGTGCGTGGAAATCATTAGGGAGGCCTTCGTTCAGCAGTGGATATAATTAGGCTGTAATGATGATGATGAATTTATTACTAAAATGTATCTTAATTATTAAATACATTCGCTCCAAAATATGTTTAGTGTTATATCTTAAATAAGGGAAGGTAGAATTAATATTGGATAACGTTACTTATAATCGCAGTCAATCAATCGCAAACAGGCAGTATTCACTTTCCATCAGGGGATCTGTCAGCTCGTTTTCCCCCATCATATAATAAATAAATAAACAAACTTGTTCTTTAAATCTGTACACGACTTACTTCCATACATTTTGTATGACTTTATAACACTATGACGTCATTGTTCTAGGTATTCAAAACCTATATACTTTTTATAATTCAATAACACCAAGAATTTATGATAAGAAATGGATTTCAAACCCATTTAACATCCCAAAATTTTAATAGGTAAAATATTATTTGTAGCGTATTCCGTAACTCTGTGGCAACTTGGTCGATAGGTTGACAAGTACTTATCAAAGTTAGCCATCGGTTCAATTAAACAACTAATTACGCTAAGTTTAGAAGTCGGAGTTGTATTTGTTAGTTTTCCGGTCGACTTAATGTTAGTTTTCGTTAATTACATGGAAAGAAAAGTCAAGCATTCTACATAATCATGAAACTAATTACATACTGTTTGTACAAATCCCTTGATAACATCGAGAGGTCTCCATGGCGCTAGCAATGAACACTAGACGCACAATCGCAAAGAAATATTAACCAAAAATGTCCGAGCCGCTTGACACATACGTTGACTCATTTTTATATTTATGACATAAAATTTTGACCTTAACGCGTCATTACAAGGGTACAAAATAAAAAGCACGAGCACACTACTATGTCACTATGACATGTAGCGAGCGACGTGATTATAAGTAATTATTTGTGTTCCACTTAATATTTGACAAAGAAGCAATATAATCTCTTTACTTAGAACACACAACCACGCAGTTAAAAACTAGGTAAAAATGCATCTGTCCTCTTCTACTTTAATTGAAAAATTGCTATCAATTAATTCGCTATAAATTGGGTCTTCTTTGTCGTCTATCTCAATTGTTTTAGATAAAGACAACTAAAGTCAATTGATTGACAATTTGTCTTTGGTGAATCATAAACGCGGCGCTTTGAGAACTTTATCCTTCGCTTTGGGTGATTCAGTAGCTTCCTAGTATTCTAGCAGTTTTCTAGTATCACTAGGTCTCATATACCCGGCAATTTTACTGGTGTCAGTTTCTAAGCCAACTTACTGCTTCTTATGTGGATTCTATGTAATGAACGTCAACGAGTTATATTAATATTTTTTTGCCAATGTGACTCCTCGTGTGAACTAGCCGTACTATCATTTTTAAACCACATTTGAATTTCGAATAAAAAATTGACAGACATCAATGACTAACAAAAGGCGCGAAGAACAATAAAAAACGCGGGAGCCATGCCACTTTAACGGAAGCCGGTTTTTTTTTAAATCTCGGAACGTTTTTTAAGACAATTGTTCCAAAACCGCAAGTCATGACAATTGACGAGCCGCCATTGGCCGCCGGCTGATGTTTGACAGCCAATCGCATACAGCCGTAACATAAAGTAAAGTCATCTTTCTTAACGTCTGAATAGGTGACGGTGCGTTTTGGCGGTAGCGTTATTGGTTCGGCGTCTATTTTATGTATTGAAAGGCTGACCTATTTGTTGAAAGGTGTTGTCTATGGTACGGGGCATTGGCGCCAATTTTTTTGTTAAATAAGTTATTGACTCTAAAAGGTTTTAGTCTATTTTATTAATTGTAGAGTTGGCTTGTGCCCTGAAAATGAGAAGTAGAAGGTATTCAAAAAGTTAACTTAAAAGTTTTGTGTAAAGAATGACACATACAATATTATTATTATTGTACTCACACATTTTTTTACACAAATGGTCAATGAACCCAGGCCCCTACATATAACGCATGGTATGTACAAAATGTGCCATCAAACCCGTCATAGACAAGTTTTATCTATAAAACCGTGTCATAGTTTCCCACAAAATTCTCCATAGAATTGGTCACGCCCATTCGTTTTCTTTTAATTAAAGAAACCTAATCAACGGCGGATATTATATTTACCGTGTCCAAATTAGTTTTTTTGAGTAAAGTTTAATTTTATTGACATCACAAGACATGTTTTGTGAAATATATTATTTAGTATTGAACATTAAAGTTTGATATAAAAGATAATCTAAGTACTAGCAGGAAACGTAAGTAAGTACGTAAAAAAAATAATTGCCGCCAAATGAAGTGAAAAATAATCTGTCAACGCTTACTTCGAACTCGATTGACATTTTATCTTTTTTATTCTCTTTACGCAAAGACAACGAATATGAAAATCATAGACCGACTCTAATTCGGCGCGAAGTACAAAAGCGCCCCCCTCGATTGGCGATGGGTAAAAAGTCTCATTTGTGACGTACGGACGGAATGATGGATGGACTTGTGTAATTCGTATTGCGGACACCCTGTGACTAACTGCGTTAGGTATGGGAATGGGAGGTGACGAAATCGAAAGAGTTGTTTTCATTTACAGGTGATAAAACATTTTTTTTAAATTTTATAATGGCTTCAATCAGATTATACTATTTTGTTAAAAATTGGTATAAAAATATAATGAGAACAGATTAGGCGTTAATAAAAATAGAAAAAATAGTGTAAAAAAATTTTGTAATGAAAAAACAAGCATAGATGTGGTCGATTGAGTAACCTCCTTTTTTGAAGTCGGTTAAAAAGTAAGTGAAATCTTCTTTTGTATACAAATATTGTATACATAACTAGAGGTAAATGAAATAAAATAGAACGTTGCAAAAGGATCTTATATCAATGCAAACTCAATCAATCATTAAAGTTGTTCTTTTAAACCATGCAAAAAACATGACCTTAAACAAATCCAGAGACAAAAAATAGATTTTTAAATAGCAAGAGAAAACAATGGCTCATAAACAGCACCTAGACAAATGCTTTGATTTATTATCTATGGCAAAAAGTACCCTGCTATTACAGTGGCAAATCGAACTTTAATTCCAAACAATAAAGTGTACAATTCAGCGATTAACATTAAAAGTCTTAATCAAGTTCTAGGTAGAACAAGTGATGTTAGATTGTTGTTTTTTGTATGGTGCACTCCGGAATTGTATGGGGTTCTATTCCGCTTTTTACGTTAATATGTGGAATCGAATCAGGGAATAGATGATAGAGATATAGTGATGTGAACAATTTCATCGATACTATTAATATCGATGTAGTCTTAGTGATAAAAAAACATATATTTAAATTATTTTAACTCCGTAATAACATGAAATATTTATTAATGATATATTCTAATAACAGGAAAATTGTTACAGATTTTGACATAATATTTTAAATGATACGCTGCTTACATATATAAGCAAGACTAGAGATCCTAGAAATATCGTATCAGCCCTACGCTTTCTCACGGTGGATGCTGATTCCATATTTTTCCCATTCGTGATAAAAAATATATGGTTATGGGGAGTTGGGCTGTAAACACTATGCAGGGCGATAAAATATGAAATGTCGCAATCAAGTTGACTGTACTTACTTCGAATAAAATTTAACACAAATATTCCATACCACAGAGTTAATGATTCTACTAACTTATGACCATAGATAAGATTTCATGTAGATGGATGACAGGTTCTAACACAGCTCACGATTGCCCGGAAGGTTTGTTTTCGTCGTGACCAAGCATATGACGTCATAAATGGCTATTCATCAGTAACAGTGTGCCATTTTGTTATATGTTAAAGTAAAATTAATTTTGATATATATTTTTTTATATATAGAAATACAAAAATGTTGTTGTATTGTCTTTCCCTGCTGTTATTTTTTTACAGTCCGAGATGTACAGTGGTGGAACTCAGCCGCATGAACAAGCCCGAACAACTCTTCGGAACACTCCTCGTGCAAGCGGTAGAGAATGCAAAGAGATGCGACATCTCTACGCAAACTCATAGGGTCTAGTTGGTGAGTAAGATCTGTGTCGTCGACGATTCGAGAATGGTAGAATCATCTTCCTTTTCGGACAATCAGATTATTCAGCATGCAATCCTTATCAAACTATAAAACTAAAGTTACCAACTAGTGACAGATGAATATTACGTCACCACCAAACGCTTTAAACTCTAGTTTAATTTTACTAGGTATTTTACAATACAAACCATTATTTATAAAACATTTTAAAATACAATAATTAAACGCAGTACATTTAAATGCAATTAAAATAAGCTTTTACGAAGTGGTTATTGGGTTTGATTGGTTTTTTATTGCGTAATATACATAAAATGTTCTAAAACTAGCAATAAATATAATATAAAAGGACCGCGGGTTAACCATTACCGATGTTTAGTGTTTTCATTATGGTTTTGCTAACTAATTAGTTTCTAGTTGATATGCTATAGCTAAGTTTTGAAACTCTTATAAGAAACTATGTACATATTTCTTTATGTAAAAGTAAAAAGTCATTAACAATGAACTTAATAGGAAAATATAATATTATTTTATGTTAAGAAGTGACCAGGATGGTCAGGACGCATACCTGGTGGTAAGTGATACGCCTGACCATGACAGAGCGGCATCGAAGGAGACCAACAACTGATAGACAGTTATTATTCTCCGTCTTTGCCGCACTGCGCCCGACACAGAGACAGCAGATGTTAGGTCTCTATACCCAGTAATTTTACTCAAATCAGACAACATATAAAGTCTTCCTATAGGCACTGATCTACCACACAGCATGGCTAAGGGGGATTGAACCCCTCCTATACTAGGAATTAATAAATTAGTAAGAGACAAGTTTCATGTCTTATCATATAATAACTTATCGATAAAAAACCAATTGAATAAAGCACATCACTAGTAAATATCGATGCGGGCTCATCAAAGTGCGGCATACAGACAATAACTGAGAAATATTAAATTATAATAAAATTAACTTGGCCTTACTTTTTATACCGTTACCGGTTGTAGACGTACGCAGTTTTAGAACTGACAAACTATGAAATACAATTTGTTTGGTTCATGATATTATTTTAGTTAAAATGACATTCATATCAATAATAATTAGGTTACATAAAAACATAAAACTTTGAACTTTTAATTTTAGGATAATATTTTATATTAAGTTTACTTTTAACAATGTTTCTAATAAATAGTTAAACTATCGAAAAAGTTGGTACTATTACAACAAAACGGGAGATGGGTATTTTTGGTCTTTATTTTTTAAACTGTTTTAAATAATCAAGTTTTAAATATAGGACTGCCCAGCAGGCAAAATGCCTGCAGAAACCATACGAGTTCTAACCTGAGATTACTCTTTCGGAACTAAAGCTGCCCTAGCCTAAGGCTACTATACTAGGATTGTTGTCGTTAACACTCACCAATCCACAATAGGCTACAGCCCAATCTCTCCATAGCTATGCTCTGTGGTAAGGCCTGTGCCCTTCAGTATGACATTATAGGCTAATGATGAAATGCTGGCAACCCAAAAAAAACATACAGCCAACGTGCCTGTCTAAATATTGTTAAGGCACTAACCCTCGCCGCGGAACCTCTCGCAGCGATTATTCATTCTACACGGTGACACGTGACGAATCAATCGTCCACGAATCCGATTGGACGTTTCCGAACGCGCGGGAAACGCCATGACAGTTCTCGATGGATGTCTATGGTCGTTAAGAAAATCTAATGTGAAAAAACGTATGTGCTCTATGCTCGGAAATTGGAACTTTATGAAATGTAATTTGTTTGATGATTAGTTGAAGTAATATAGACCCTTAATGTGACGAAAAGGAAGAATCCAAATTTTTTATAACATTGTGGAATAGCATAGAAGTGTGGAGTTTGTAAATAATTCTGAAAGAGTCGAAAATCAAGTAAGTTTTTTTCTAAACGACTCTAGGCCGTATATGACTTTAACAACTTCACCAGGGAAGTGGCGGGCAAAAATGGCTATAAGCGTAAAAAAAAAATATCCAAGGAGCCTTAGTTTATCCCAGAATGGAAATTTCGGCTTAAAGCGTTAGGGGAAGGGCTAGGTAACCTGGTATATGTTTGGAGAGAAGAGCCTACCGTACATAATTACATTATCATCATCAGCCTATAGCCACGTACAGCATTGCTAAGGAGATTGGGTGACAAACCTTCACGCGGACCCAGATCGCATTAGTGGATATTGACAACATAGTTTAAAGTATTTTAAATGCTTATAAATACTATCGTATTGAAAAAAAAAACAAATTTTAACTAAGGTGAAAAATAAACTAATTTAAGCGTAATACTTGCAAGCCAGATTTAAGTTCAAGATTATTTTCAAAGAAAAAACAAATAAAACACGTTTCTCGATCTACAAAACAAAACACTATCGACCGATAAGTAAGTAGAACACTTTTTACTTACGAAAATAATTTGAAAAATAAAAAAAACAGACACCGCTTATGGCACATGGCAATTATGTCACAAAGCCAGTAATTACGTGTATGCCAGCTTTGTTTTTTTTTATCTCCTTATATCTTGACGTTTGTTAAAATAGACTCTACATGCATTATTATAGAATAAAAAGTCCTATGACCACTTAATGTATTACAAAACGTGCAATTAAAACTCCAAGACTTCCACTGTCACCGCCTGGTTTTCCTTTTGTTAATTTTGTATGTGGCAACATTTTAAATTATTGATTTCAAATGTTTTTTTGAACAATTGGTTACAAATGTCTTTTTTGACTTACTCATTGGTTGCGATTCTTCACAAATATGGAAAAAACTTATAGTTTACTTTTCAAAGGGAAATGCCCCATTAAAACCTAGACGATAGCATTTATGAGGACGGATTTTGGAGAAAACAATTTTTGCCCATATAAACAAAGCCGATTTCATAGTCATACCTGTGTTTGCGTAAGTCCAAGACTCGCTGCGAGCTCTGCCCCGCTCTGGCAAAGCCAGGTACTGCGTCCTCTGGAACCGCCGGTTCAGCTGCTGCAGCTGAAGGCTGGAGTATATCGTGCGGGGTTTCCTCATCTTTTTGCCTTTGCCGTTTACGCGGAGCCCAGGATCGTCGGAGAGGCCGCATTTTTCTGCAGAAACAATTGTAGGTTAGCGTATAGAAACTTATTTTTTATGGTAACTAGTATGCCTTGAGGAGAGTCACCTGAAGGTAAGTGATACGCCTGACCATTAAAGAGCAGTATTGATAGAAACCGCTAATACCGCCCTGCGCCTGTCACTCCGAGGCTAGATTAGGTTCCATAAACCCGGTAATTTTACTAGTGTAGTTAGCGTGCTCATCCCAAATCATTGTATTCAAGGGGCGATATCTGGCCCTGTAGTTGTAGCTACTTAAACGACTGCGTCCTGTACTTAGACGACTCAGTCCTGAGTACTAACTTACTACCTCCTAGTACAATTGGTATTAACTACTTTTTTCTTCATAGTTCGTTGTCTTAATTGTCCCCCGGTATTATCATTCCTTTCAGGGAATATAATACATTAAAACTCGCATCAACTAAGAACACTGTCCGAAAATAAAATTCAAATCTCCCGCCCGTTCGGAAACCACACCCCTCTATAAATCAACACACACAAAACGGCGCAATAAATCCACAATATAAATATTCAAGGCATACGATGCCTTCACAGGCTCGCCATCCATTTTGTAAAATATATGAAAGGCATTCGCTACTTGATAATAGTCAGTGGTAACTTGTAATTACTGGTCTTATATCGCAACATCGGATCGCCGACACCCGCATTTTGGCGGCAACAGTGAGGTATCCGAGCGTTTTGAATTTCAAACTTTCCAGCTCTTGTTTGTTTTACGTTCGGAAATGTTTTGTGGTAAAAAATTACGCACTTTTTTAAGCCAGCAGCGTTATGTAACTGAATATAAATTGAATTTTGAATATCGAAGTAACTCCTTTCGGTTTTGGTACGTTGTAAATACATCAACGCTTTTTTTCATATAAATTTCAGGAACTCAATAAATATTTCATTTTGTACATACACAAACACTGTTTTTCTTATTTTTAAAATATCAATTTAACAGATTATACAATAAAAAAGAACCTACCAGAACTAAGTCTTGAATTTCTTATCAAGTACTTAATAGGTTTATATTTTCTTGACGAAACGTCGAATTCTTTATTAAAGCAAAACATTACTCTCATACGTTATCTCAATGTATTGTAAATTAATTTTAAAAACTGTGCATTCATAAACGAAAACGGTTTTGATAAATAAAACAAAGCTTCCGAAGCCTATATACAGAGGTTGATTAAACAGCAATTTTGACACTTGCGCCTTAGTTAATAAGTGTTACTGAATCACGCATGCATTCGTTGATAAACGAGGCCGTTGCATAATGTTTCGCATNCTGATTAAAGCTAGGTTAAAAAAAGTGATTTATTGGTACACAATAAAACAAACTATTATTTGATAATTTGTTTTTTCATTTATCCAGTTAATAAACGAATAAAAAGCGTTTACTCGTTAGTGTGGCCTTCCATGGTCACCACTTATTTTTTTTATTTTATTTTATTATTAGGGTTCCCAACAACATAAATTGTCTTACATTAAGAATATTAAATTGCAATACACCTATGATCTAAATGTTAAGTTTCTTACAGGTAAACACAACATTCTTAATTAAAGAGCTTCTTTGAAATAAAAAATATGTATATAAGTATGTTTATCAGTTGTTTAGCATCCGTAATACTTGATGGCTTTGTGTGAATGTCAGTGCATATTATATAGTTATTTAATGGTAAATTACTAATATTTCAATAACAGGTCAATTACCTTACAGAGATAACTTATTAACTAACAAACATATATATAATATATGGCCTTTTTCATTAGTTTTTATCATAATGGACTTGCTCTTGAAACTTTTTGGTGGAAGCAAAGTTGGATGAGTTCAGCCAGAAAAAAGCCTTTTCAGTTGTTTTATGCGATATGTTTTTGCCATCGATACGCCAAGAAAAACACTCATTGGGTATACCACGGTGTGCCTTGATATATGACTTGACGTGACTTGCTCAGTAAATCATTGCGTTTGCCCCCTAAATGTTTCTGACCATTTGCAGCCAACCTTCTTCAGGTTACGCCAATTTAGAAACCAAACCGGCGGAACGCGGCCCATTATGCGGTGGCCAATTGAATTCGCTTTTGTTCAACGTCACGGTGAAGCTCTTTTCGTTAAATTATGCCTGATTTACGATGTATGCTAAGTTGTTAAGGCCACAGCTGGGTTTTTGAAGTAATTTGCGATACTTACTTCCCTTTTTAAAAGTCATCGCCTTCGTCACGTATGTACACCTAAAGCTTCTACTACTATCTACTGTATTTAATTTTAAAAAATATGCTAATCGTTAATTGCGCAGACTCTGTTTATAAAACCTTAATATTTTATAAATACAAAAGTGCTAGGATAGGTATGATACTTAGTCGGTGCTTTTTTGAAGGGATACTCACCGGACACACAGCGCATACCTTAGACCTCAATGATGTACCTAGCACTAAGAGCGAGACGCTCCGACACAAGTGTACAATTATTTACAGAAGCTGTCTCACCACAAGTTTGTAAACCTTATGGAGTAATAAACGATATTTATTTATTATTATTATTACTTCCTTCAGTAAAAGCCATCTTCGTCACGAATGTGATGGGTTTTTTATTATTTTAGGCTTAGATCAACAATTAACTGAAGAAGAAGCGTCAACCAAAAAATGACCGAGCCTCATGATCATGACACATACGTTTGGTTATTGTGAGGAAATAAATAATTATCAACAAATGTACTAATTAAAAACTCAGACTATTTTAGTCATTGAATGGGTAATTTTTTTTTTGGGTGGGCAACCCTTATTTTTATCTTTCCGTTTCTTTCGGTGACACGCTTGCGCCGCTTACGCGCAGTCTTTATATTATACGTCTATGTTTATTATTATTAAATTTAAGCAATACCAAAACAAACATTTGTCATGTACAGCCAAAACAAACCATCGTTTCAGTAACATTAATGCAGCGCACGTTTCAGGAAGCTCGTGACTGCGCAGATTTAAACAGAAGCATCGTAATGGCAGACGTTTTACATAACAACCGGTTTACGAACCAACTCGAATAAAGTTTTATACACACTGCCTAACATAGGCTATTACACTTGCTAAATTAGGTATGGTTTGCTTGGCTTCATTTATATGTATCTGTCGCAGCCATCTGGTTATAATAGCCATCCAATCAATTAAGTAAAATGCTAGAATTATATTTCTCAAACAATATTTGGAGATTAGTTGTAACATGCAATGATATAATATTAATATTACTATTACATTACATTATTCGGTAACTAAAAATTTACAACACTATTTAAATATATTACACCCTTTAATTTTACTTTTATTAAGTAAAATTAAATTAAATGGTGTTAGAGCGTCGGTGGCTCAATGGTGTGGACTGTAGCCGGGAAGGCTGAGGTTCAAATCCCTCCACGTACCAATATGTTTTCGAATTTTCGAAATTATATGTATGTTATCCGAGGCTCTTACGGTGAAGGAAAACATCGTGAGGAAACCTTCATGCACGCCTGCGAAGAGATTTAAAGGTCGTGTGTGAAGTCGTCCAACCCGCACTGGGCCCGCGTGGACGACTAAGGCCTATACACCCTATACGGGTAGGCTCGTGCCCCTCGGTGGGGACGTTTAATGAGCCGATGATGATGATGAAATTCAACGGTCAGGTTGCTCATCTGATGGTCAGTGATACGCCTGACAATGATAGATGTAGTGTTGAAAGAAAGTACAGTCCGTTCACAGTTATTTTACCTCTGACAGATGTCAGCGTACATTTTGTATAAGTTGGTATTTTGTGTTCCGGTTGTCTTGTCAGATTTATCAATTTCTATAATGTTTCAGTAATAATTAAGACCTAAATCCTGTCAAAAAAGATTTCAAGGCATGCTAAAATAATTATGCTAGGCGTGCAAAGTGTTTATGAAAAGGAAAAAGCGAGTAAAACTTCTTAAACCCTCATAAAATCTTATCGTGTACGGTTTGCCGGCATGACTGACGTGTGAAATAGTGTTGCCAACAATAAATTTTTGCCGGTTTCCATGGTGCAGTCTGTATTTTCATAGTGTGAAAAATCTATATGAAAATCAATGTCTCCATTTCAATTTGATAATGTGTGTTGAACTAAAATTATTTCAATATATTGCTACGTTAATAAAAAAAATACTGATTGCAATAAATAATTATATTAGGTATGTTATGAAATATAAAATGATCGAGTTCATAATATTTTTATATTTCAAGATTATCTGAATATACTGTTAATACCATCACGAACTAAGGTTGCAGCTTCTCTTAAAACCAGAATAAAAAGTAAATATATTAATATACATATAGATATGACAAAGATCAAAATTTGTGAAATCAGAACAATATCCATTTCTTAATAATATTAAATTCAAATTACGATTAACAATTATTGCTTCTTTGCTTTCAAATTAGGAATGTCCATTCCAAATGAACTACATATATTTACTCGTAATATCACAAGTAACATATATTTACTCGTAATATCACAAGTAACAATTATTACTGTACGTATGTTTTCTTTCGACTTAAATATTAAACAAATTGTTAATTATATTTAGTACAATGAGTTTCTTCTTTATAAATAAGTATTTATTTCAATTAAAACATTTATTTCACAATAGTGGAAATAATAAATGTAAGGGAAAAGTAAGGACCAAATATGGCATCCCATATATCATTGTAGCCAAAATTACGGCTAGAGGTGAAATAACTGTGAACGCACTATAATTACAGTAGGTAGTCACTATTTCCGTCAACACTGGCCTGCGCCCGTCACCCGAGACGACAGATGTTAGGTTTCTCTTATACCCGATGTTTGTGTTCAAAATAAACATTTTCTTTCTTTCCTTAAGGTCCAAACTGTGCGCACGCATCTTCAATGGTGTTTATTTTCGCCTTGGCCCTGACGCCATTGACCCGCTTTGCATATTTGTATAATCTACCAAAAATCTGCGAACACATAAAAAATAACGACCCAACAATGCTTGATTATGATGATGTCATTTGTTTTCAAATTTAGAACATTATTTTTATGTTACGTGTGGTAACCGTGTAGAATATATTTATTTTAATGCTGTGTATGGCTTGGAAGTTTAATGAGATTTAATGAGAGAATAAAATGCCTTTGTGGTCTAGTAGTCTGAGTGTGGGTTCGAATACCACGGGAAGACCGCATCGTGAACTTAATCATCATCAGCTCATTATACGTCCTCACCGATTTCCTCTCGATTTTTACCATCACCACAAGATCGCTGTATGAACGTACATATAATTTTAAAAATTTGAAAAGACATTGGTAGGTGGATAGATTTGAACCTAAACCCTGTCCACACCAATGAGCCACCGTCGCTCTTAAACTTTAATAAACGTAAAATTACTTCATCCTAATTTTCCCAGTTTGGTAAGTAATAATATAATCAATTGATTGTTTAAAAATAATGACGATTCCTGCCTGCACATGAAACCGGTTCGGTTTATTCCAACCGACAACCTCCTGAACCGCCACGAAGGTTGTTGTTGGCACTAATAAAGTAGCATCAACCACCCAATGTATTCTTAATTTTAGTTTGGTGATTCTGGCTAAGCATACAGAAAAATATACCTAATGTAAATTGGACGTTACCGAAAATAACTCATAATTTACATAACATGAATATTAAGAGCCAAAAATAAACTAATTACAATGCTAAACTTACTTTCTGTTTCAAATCCCGGAGGTCATTGTCACAAGATTGACAGCTCCCTAATGGCCGTCAATTACGTCACAAGATGGCTGCCGTAACTTATATGAAATCGGAAGTTACCTAACGAAGATTTAAGGTCAAAGTCTAGTTTAGCTATGCGTATGCTTTTAAGGCTGAGAGCCATCTGCGCTCGCCACTTGCCCGGTGAAGCTGTAAAGGCCATCTGCGGCCAACAGCAGTTCAAAAAAAAAAATATTACGGTTTATTTATGAATGAACCTAGTTATCCCCGAATAACTTCATCTCCAACCGACCGGTAGCAGTACACAGATACATCGACTTACTCGCAGCCTACTGTCTCCATCATGTTGGTGAACTTCCCATAACCATAACAAGGACTTCCCTATTCCCTGACAGGTATCCCCGGTCCCCCGCTTTTCAAATCTAGCCACCATAGTCTACCAGCGACCTTGCAAGTTATCGGCTTATGGGGCAGTAGGGCGTCCTACGCTACGGCCATCGGTTTTACTAGCTTTTCTCTCTTGAGAAATAGTTGATTGATTACTCGTTGAGATTTCACATTAGATAAGTCCAATACTATTAACACATGAAACATGCAATTTCTAGAATACCAATGCACAAATACGCATTGTTAATAGCGGCGTTCACAATTAACGCGATATCATATCTAAAAAATTAAAAAGATGTGCGTTCAGAAATTACGTTCCTTTCTATGAAGTAACGTCTGATAACAATCAAATGACGCAACTAAAACGGAACGCACATGTATTTTGAAATGTGCACTAGCCGCCTAATTAGTGTGCCGCGTGCGCCTCTTCCGGCCTTCCTTTTTCCGCGTTTATTATGTGACAGTTGAGTGGAACAACATTAATTGATGAGTTTCACTTTAGGGGACCGTGTAATGTTTATTTCCTCCATCATTAGCCTATGACATCCCGTACAGCATGGTAATGACGAGATTGGCCCTTGCAGATCCCCGGTCCTAATGCAGATGGTGGGGATTAACGACTACTTTCCTAAAATTGTGGCCAGGACCAACGGTTTAACGTGCTATTTGAGCCCGGAATCATTTTCTTTTCGGAAAATCAGGTGATTTAAGTTGCAATATCCTAACCATTCTCGTGAAGATATGCGTCGGTGGATCATTGGAATGGACTGTTGCCTTCCGATCTGGAGGGTGTAGGTTCAAATTGCTCCACGACCCAATGTGTTTTCGAATTTTCGAAATTAAATGTACGTTTATTTGAAGCTCTTACGGTGAAGGAAAACACGGTGAGGAAACCTGCGCACACCTACGAAGACATTCAAAGGTTGTGCGTGTCGTCGGCCAAACCGCACTGGGCCCGCGTGGTAGACTAAGGCCTATACACCCTATACAGTTAGTCTCATGTCCCTTGGTGGGGATGTTTAAATAAGCTGACGATGATGATGAAACAAACTCGAAAAAAATCGCACAAAGTTACTTTCACTATGGAATCTCCCGTGGGATGTGAACCCACGACTCACGGATTGCAGCGATCGAAACTAAACGCTCAGAGACTATGGACACAATTATTTTCTTATCATGATTTGAATATCTGTGTCTTAACATACTACAGCAGCTAACAGAGTCTACATTTGGACACAGTCCTCTTTGGGTAGCCTTGGATGGATGTTGCTGAGATGTGCATTTAGTAAAAACCTTGCGGTTTGAAAAGCTATCAATTTTTTATGAAAGTATCTTTCTTTGTGAAATGATTTCTGATTTATTCCCAACTTACCCGTTTACCGCCAGGAACCCAAACACAATGGAGAATCTATTTCGAAAAATCACAATTATAAAATCAGTTACTACCTGCAGATATATACTGCAAGCCAAACGAGCTAACTACGAGATAGATATGTAAATCCAGGAAGAGATTATTTACTCGTAGATATTAGAATAGACCCAAAATTCTTCCTTCCCCCATATTTCTTATTCCCTATTCTGTTAATAAAAAAAAGGTCAACAGTTGATATACACCCCATGACACCGCAGATGCATGAAGATAGATAGCCTGGGAGTGACGGACAAAGGCAATTTGCAGTCGTGCTTATGTATAACACTCGTTTTTCCTGGTAGCTCACGAGGCTTGCTCGTCCGCTAAATTGTTATGCAAATATACATGAATAAATACAAGGTCGTGCTTGGGATCGGAAACTTGTGCGGTACAGTTGGTAATATAATTAGTGATTGGTTCAAAATATTAATATATATAGGAATCTAAAAAGTAAGGAGTTCATTAAGAACCGGTAACACTTGCAGTGTCACAGGGTGTAAGTATCACTTGCTTCAAGCCACCTCCTTACATAAAATAAATGGATACGCGTACAGTAATAATACGTGAAACACATTATTTTTATTTTCATCCTCCTCTCCATCCATTTCTCCAGGGTTAATCCCTAGCATAATACGAGTAAGTTCACAAACAAAGGCCGCACCTACCGTCTTTCATATGTGCCCATCCTTAGCAGTCAACATCCATCGATGACCGTCAGGAGATTAGCCGGGAAAAATGGATAAACCGACCCTTATAAAAAAGATATGACATGGAACAAACCGACGGGCGGCAAATCTCATCCGTACACTACATTGTCGATATTCGAAAACGTCGTAAGCGTTTAGTGTCTCTGCCGGAGTATTTGTTTTCCAGAAGAACAATCTGAGAATCTTTAAATAGTAAATCGAGTTTTCTAACACAAAAAAAGCTAAAAATAATCTAGGTATGCAAAAATCTTAGCGTGCTCTATCTAAGGCGCACTGTTAACCAGACAAAGCAGCGTCGAACGCGAATTTATAAGAAGTTCAAAAAAGCTTTGAATTGTACATTTTGTATACATCCAAATAACATTTTCCGCGCTAACTGTACGTACGCACGCATTCTGTTGTGTGCTCAGGACTTTAATGGTATGCTAATATGCCATTTAATGCACGACGTGTCCACAAGTCACTCGGCGTGAAGTGTTGAAGCACTTATAATAAAGGTATTCCATAAACAATAGACTTGCCTTTGTTGATCTTCGAAAAACACTGAATCTCGGAATATGTATGCGCACATTGTAATTCCAATGTTCCATTCAACATCAGTTACAGACTTTTGCTATATACGTCAGATTTCAGTTGGCTTTTTGTCACATGATCGTATCAATAACTCGTGGTTGGTATTGACCATTTAAATTAAATTAAAATCATTAATTGAGACGTTTTTTAAACGAGTAAAATGAACAAACAAGAACATTAAATTGGGTAGGTATATTAAACACGAAAATATTAAAAGCTTAAATCATTACGACCCCTTTACAGGCTCTTAAGTAGCGTATTTAATGAAAATCTCGTTTCCTTTTTGTTATTTTTATGTCATTACGTGATCGAACGGTCATTTTGATCATCTGGTAGTAAGTTATACGCCTGTCCATGACAAGTGCAGTGTTGAAGGAAAGCAGTAATAGTAGATAGTCATTTTATTTTTTGTCAAAACTGGCCTGCACTTGTCACCCGAGACGGTAAATATTTTATACCTGGTAATTTTACTAGCTACAGTGTCATCATACCGAAATACAAAAGTGCCATACACTTATATTTATTGCACGGACGATATCTAGTACTTCGATGGAAACCGACCTAGACAACTCAGTATTGAGCCTACTTACTAGTAAATAATCGAATAATATCAGCGATTGTGTGACATGTTTGCATTTCTTTTATAGTCATACAACAATACCTTATTGACATTCCATACAATGCCAAGTTGTTTTGACATAATAACATCGCATCAAACAACTGTTTCTCATCTCAATGAGAAAGATAATCTTGTATCTAGATCTATCTAGGTAAACATAAGTACCTATTCAACCAACTCGTGCAATATTGCGACCCAAAACAATATTCTCTCTTCAACCTATCACAGTCCACTGCTGGACATAGGTCTCCCCCATTTTGCGCCAGATATCCCGGTCCTCCGCTTTCCTCATCCAGCCTCCACCAGTGACCTTTCGCAAGTCGTCGGTCCATCGGACCGTCCTACGATACGCTTGCCAAGACTCTACTCCAGAACTCGTCTGCTCCAACGTCCATCAGTTCTGCGACGTACGTGACCAGACTACTGCTACTTCAACAAGCTGATCCGACGGGCTATGTCGTAAACAATATTAATTTACCAATATTGCCTGCTTCTGATCTGGAGAACGCAGGTTCAAATCCAGCCATGTAACAATGTGTTTTCTAATTTTCGAAATTATACGGATGTTATCCGACGCTCTTACGGGAAAAGAAAACACCAGAACCTGCGAAGAGAATCAAAGGTTGCGCACTGTGCCCGGATGGATGAATAAGACCCCATTTACGAGTAGGCTCGTGCCCCTCGGTGGGGACGTTAAAAGAGATAATTATTATGATGATAATCCGAAACACGGCAAACGTAGATAATTATATCGGAAATAACTGACCTAAAAGCTTCTGCGTTTTTATTATTACTGAGTTTATAGTAAACAATCAGTGCATCCAAGTAGTGCTAACGCTTCTCGTCATTAAGGCAACCACTCACATTTATATTTGTTGCAAAATTACCCGAAACATGTAATTCCGCGAGTTACTTGTAGGTCACTTTGCTTTCGCTGTGGGTAATTAGGTGTGCTTCTTTTTTCATTAAGCATTGTTGTTTGATGACCAATGTGATGTAATTGCTGAGAAACTTGCTACAGAAAGTTATATTAAAGCCAGCGTTAGCATATTTCAAGCATGCAAGTTTATAAAATCCGAAACACTGGTTTGCCAAGCGAAAGTTTTCACCCACGACCACTTTGTGACAAATTCTTTAGGGGTAATGTGCCAGAATATAAAATTATTTATCGGAAAACCATAAAACTATTAAATCTGTTATAACTCCAAAAATAAATATGTGTTGCTTGTAGAAAAGTTTTTTACAGTCTAATACATTAATGAATCTTTTGTTACCATTATGAATAATATAAATGCCATTTATTTGTAATGTTAGATTTTTTTTAGATTTTGCTGTTGACAGCTGATGGATTTCACAGCTTCAACGGGCAAATGGCGACTGCAGATGGCTGTCAGCCTTAAAATGTTACAAATCATTACAATGTCACACAAAGGAAGTATATAAAATAATGTACAAAAGTATAACACTGCAAGTAACACAGATTTATTTATGATTACAATTTTAATCAGAGCGGAAAACAATATAGAATACATTACAAGGCATGGAAGCGGCCCAATTACATTGCGTAAACAAGCGTCTTATAAGTGTATAAAGCATGCCTACAATAAAAGAATTGTAAACTTTATTCTCATTAAAATAATGAACAATTTGGTTCAAATATAAAATAGCCCAGGAGCTTCGTTTGTGCGTTAGTATTTTATTAAAAAACACGTCTCGTCCCTTACGCTGTTTTTCGAAGGACACAATGATATTCTGTAGTTATCTATGGAACGACACCAGGACTTGTCGCCTCAGGTATGTTTCAAGTGGAAGGCTATTTCATAGTTACTGTGAAGCGGATAACTGTTATGAGCTGTATTATACGAAAAGCAATAGCTATTCCTGCAATAATAATGATCGGGTATAATAATTACTTGTAAGTACTTGCCATTTTTGATAAGTTTCAATCAGGATGGTAAAAAAGTAGGACCAGGATATCGGACGCAAAATGATGGTCTGATTTCCACTGATTCGCTTATTTTCTCTACAGATTTGAAAAAATAGGCGATCTGCTGTCATCAAAATGTTAAAAATAATATTGTTTTTGCGATCAGTGTCACTCAATTTGCATACCCTACTCCTAATCTGTGCGCACGCCACTGCCATCGGTCTCGTCTTACCATCACTGCTTGCCTCCAGTCGAAACAGAGACGGAACGTTAATCCGTCTTAAAAAGTAAAATAAAATCAATGATATTCTATATATATAAAGGTAGATATGCCATCCGAGCCTCAAAAACGAACCGCTGAAGAGAGTACAGTACTCTTTGTTTTAAGTAAATGTGTTCGAAATTCGAAATATGTATATGTGTGTGCTGTCGCTGTATTCGGAACACTTTTTTCGATTGTTTTGTGAGTATATCACGAATCCTTGCTTTTTACATAATTATGTAAAATTCAATTCAATTCATTCATTAATTCACGGCCATTACAGTTAACAAGCTTCGACATAGTATATCTCCTATACTATATACAGAAGTGTTGAAGTTCGTTACGATACGGTACTCAAGTCTTCGGGGACCCTATTGTCTATGACAACTGCCATGTCATCCAAATGCGTGTAACCTCTTTGTTTTGAAATGTAGAGGTTTCGACATGTTTAAGCCCCAATTCTATTACCTTGCAAACGATTGTTTTTAATCAAAACAATCGTTTCTTGCATTGCTTATGAGTAGCTACAGCTAGTATCTTTGATGTCATTATTCGTATTAGCATTGCTAGTCCACCCACTGCCACAAATAGTAAATTACCGGGTATAAGAGACCTAACATCCATCGTTTCGGGTGACGAACGCAGGGCTTTTATTAATTTCCTTCAACCCTGCTGTCGTGGTCAGGCGTATCACTAACCAACAGGTGAACGAGCTGACAGTCCTGATCACTTATGACTAGGGTTGCCAACCGTACTCTAAAATAGAGTATTGTCCTCTATATCATGTGGTCGTACTCTATAATCTATAACACTAATAAAGTACGCTAAAATACTCTTTTTTTACAAAATGTTTAGTGCACGTCCGTAATAATACGCAAAAACCTTAATCAGAATTAAAAAGTTCACTATTTACTGTTATTATGTTAGTCCACTATTTACTGTTATTATATATACAACAAAACAGAAATTAAAACCTCTTGAACAATCATCACCTGACTTGTATAATAAAATTAACACTAATTTTCATTGTGTATAAACAAATGTTTGACTTATTTACAAAAATGGTTTGATTTTAGTAATGATAACTGGCTGTATTCACTAAATACAATATCTTTTAAAGACTACTGTTGAATTTAATCATTAGAACAAATTAAAGAAGGAAAACTTAATTTAAAAAGACTAAACATAGACATGGATACTTTATATTCAGAAGTATCAATTTTAAAATTGCTTTAAGCCGAATTGTTTAATAACGCAGACTTTATACAAAAATGCACCGCTGAAAAATGGCAATATATTTTTAAAAAATGTCCTCAAGAATTTGATTGTTTAAAAAAAATTATTAGCTATATACTCTCTGTTCCCGCCACTTCAGCATTTACAGAAAGAGTCTTTTCGGTCATGAATGTAAAGTGGCGAGAAGAGAGAAACAGAGCTTCATTGAATTTAATCAAAAATGAGCTCTTGATATATATAAATTTAGAGTTAGAAGTTTTAGACTCATTCAATACCTTTAAAAATAATGAAAATTTGTTATGTGCCGCAAGAAGTACTAAAAAATACCTTTTTAAAAGATAAAAATAAATGATACTCTTTTTTATAAGTGCATACTCTTTTTTTACCTCCTTTAAAATCAGATATACTTTATTTCTGCTAAAAAAAGTTGGCAACCCTACTTATGACGTAAAACAAGTTTTTTTAATACAGCTCCTATTTCCCCTGAGGTTAGCGTACCGAACTGTTAGAAGGTACGAGTATGGTGTAATAAATAGGAACAATTCAATCAATTCAATTCTTTATTGCTTTTCCATATGTTTATAGGTTGGTATAATTATAAAAAACATGTATCAATATGGACCCTGTCGGGCACAGCACAATCAGACAGAGAGGGGAACTTCAATGCTTCAATAAGATATTTCTACAATAAACAGTAAGGTGTGTTGAAATAACTCCACAAAAGCTGTAACTGTAAGCTACAGTAAGTGTAAGCTGTACACTGTATTTTTATTAGTCGAGTAACATTGCAGCATTGCGCTACAAGCAATACACAAATATTTTTACTTTCAACTTAATTGTAATAAACATTGCATGAAGGACCTACATTGTGCTGTGATTTTATCATTCCCGGCGGAACGAGGGACGCAGATCGAGGCTGACTGAAGACCACACCGAGGGTTCCGGGTTCGATCCCGGGCAGTACAAACATTTGTTTGTGTGAACATGTATGTTCGTGTTGGTTTGTTTCTAATATTATGTATATACATATAATATTTAAGTGAGTATTTAAAAAACAGTCAATAAGTATGTTTAACCATTGTACCCTTTTACAGGCTAGAAGCTTAGGGCTATATGCTGTTTGAATGTTGTTGGTAAATTATTTATGTATTCAGAGTCATATACAGTGCCATGTCGTTGTCGTCGACGCCCCAAGCGAAGAGCTTATATTACAGGTACATCACAACGTTTAAACATACTTACCTTTTTTGAAAAAAAGAAAGCAAAGCAATACAAACAGACGTCGATCACGGAAAAATATGAATTGATTGTAAGGGACATAGTCTAGACGTAGATTTAGAGATTTAGAATTAATTCTTAATTTAATGATCGACGTATTCGTGCACACAAATGTCGAACATTCGGCGAACGGTGGTGTCCGAACCAGGATCTTTCGGTTATAAAATTGAAGGTTATCTATGTCAAATACATAGTCCGAGAAATATATATATACGTATATCTCATTTGCCGAACATGCCGAGATCACGGCCTCAAAATTTTTTTTTTAAAGCTGCATGCTATTTTTTCTTTCTTTTATATAAGGCGCAGCTTCTGTTAGCCGCCTCTTTCATATGTGGTAGTTGAATAAACAAAGTATGCCGTTTGCTGTCAATACATGTTCAATGCCAATCAAAGAAGTCACGTACAACGCGTACGTACACCCAAACATTGCGTAAGGGCATTGTGATACCGACACCGTGACGTCAGTAATGTTAACTTACTTGCAATATTCTTGTTAGTATACAGTACGTAGAACCGATGGCCAATGAGGCGGAAGGTTCTTGAATGACAACGGGGAGAAGGAGTAGGCTGACAACCAATCTTAGGATAATACTGCCACAAACTCTCTCTTCAACCTATCGCAGTTCACTACTGGACATAGCTCTCCTCCATTTTGCGCACGAGAAATCCCGGTCCTCCGCTTGCCTCATCCAGTCTCCACCAACGTTTTGTAAGCCGTCAGTCCATCGGGCCGGAGGACGTCCTACGCTACGCTTGCCAAGACGCGGACTCCACTCCAGGACTCGTCTGTCCGCTAGCTCAAACACCGTTAATTGATGAGCACAATTTTTAGTGCGGCTGAAAAGTAATTAAAGTTGTGCACGGTTATACACACTTTTAGTGATGTTTAACATGCAAAATCCCTTATTATCTTTATGGTGATAAATATCAATAAGAGATGCCTTATTCGAAGTCCGTTTTTTTCCGTTTCCGTTTAACAGGGTTTACAGTTTAATATCGAAAATTGACTGTTACAAATGGAAGAGCTCTATGATTATGATTATAAATTAAATTGTATTTAATTTATTAACAATTATTTTTATTATGTATAATACGGGTTTGGATAATCATGCCGTATACACCATAGATATAGTATATACAAGATACACAAAGGCGGCTTAGAGGCATGACAAAAATATTGAAGTAAATATGTGTTGGTGAATGTCTATGTGTAAGTTCCAAATAGTGTTGTCCACGCCAAAAGTTCTTATTATCGATTATGATGTAAATCAACGGGCGGTCTCTTTTCGTACAGAAACCAAAAAATCATGGTATTTAATCCAGATGAATCTGAATCATCAGCAAACTATAATTGTTTACAACTTATAACGACGGTGACGATGGTGGCCAGTACTTAGTTACTTTGAGCTAATATCTGCGATACCTCCTGAGCTCGGAGGAACTGAAATATTAATTTAAATTAAATGCTGTGAAGGGCAATTTGTTTCAAATGAAATACTCGTGAAAATAACATATTTTTGCATAGGGATTATACTATGTTTATGAAACACCTTCGCAATAATGCATTATTTTAGCTAATTTAAGAAGTTATTGTGAGCTAACCGTTAATGATATGACATTCTGTCATGCTGTCACGGTCTTTTTTAGAACTCTCATACACGACTTTTGCGAAACTTTAACCGTTTTCACAGCGCACGCAGCGGAAAGCTCTATGTAGGAAAAATGTTCAATCATTCTTATTACTGCTCCACTACTATTGTTTTTAGTACAACCCATATTTTTCGATAAATAAGAAATCTAAACCTGAAATATTTTTTTTGGTCCAGTATTTCCTGAGATAAGTAAGTTTAAACAAACAAACTCTTCAGCTTTATAATATCAGTATAGATACATTAAATTAATTAACTCAATACTTTTAAATTATTTTATTTATTACCTTCTGAATATAACACTTTTGAAATGTGTTCGTATCGTTTCTTGCTTAATTTACAATTCATTTACGTGTTTATTCTAAGATAAGCATAGTTTCTATTAAGAGTTTAATCTGGTCTATTTTAAGTCCGCATTCATTTTTCCATCAATGCTGAACTGTGTGTAAACCTGAAAAAAACGAAATTTATTTACCATATGTATGTTTTATATCGATTGTAATGACGTCACCGCTTTGTCAAGCACTAGCGTAAACAACAATTTGCTATTTTATACATTATTTTCGCGAATTTAAATAAAAAGCACTATTTATACTCAAATATAAATGGAAATAAAAATAATATTGAAAACTTATATTTTAAGCCAATTTCTAGCTGAAATTAGGTAAAATGGTTCGTAAAATTCCAATGATAAATCGTATTTACCAGTAAATGTTTATTAATTCGGATTATTTCGCCTAGTAGCATTGCATCCAGGTACAGTACACGACACCATAATTGTATTAAGTAATTACAATATTAATAGAATAATTAGCAATAATATTTACAATTTTCACTGACGACACACACCGGGCCGCTTTGGCTCTTAGTCGCGAAAAACAATAACATATTTCTATATTTTCTCTGTTCTTTTTTCTCGGCGTTAAGAATTGATTAAGGACCTCTCACTCCGCTTTGTGTATCTTGTAAGCGAAGCGCGCTAATACTAAATCTATGGTATACACATGCTTGTGGTGTTACAGTACTCCCAGAAACCTTAAAACCATATTCAATGTTTAAGTTGTATTTACTGTAATGCTGTGTTGTGTGTGTTTTGTGTATGTGTTTATATTTATATAAATAAATAAATTGTGCTTGTCAGTTAACGGCATTTTAGTTAGTGGCCGACAGAGTAGTCGTCAACACCCTCCAAACCCCCATAGCTATGTTATGATAATAAGTTCGCAAAATTCGCGTACTTCCCCAAGTTTCGAACGCCCACGTTACATTATAAAATACTAGGTATTAATAACACGTAACAAGCTATTTGGCGAGACAAAAACAGACGAACACGAACGAAACGAACTGTAATGGGTTTGAGACGAATGTAACATGTCTTGGTTCGTTGACCCGCCTCAACATGACTCGTACCAGATGTCCCCCTAGGAGTGCCCGACGTGTGTCATCCAGAACGACCACGAATGATTATATTAATTTCAATGTGGTATAAATTCATTAAAAAATATGTAATTTTTGGATACTAGGTTTAAAATTGTACTCTTATATCTTTGTCTTTATAACATATAGGCCGTGGTGATGCTAGGTAGTACCTTTCTGTTACAAACTTAATAGTTGCTGATGATTGATGGGAATTATTATATTAACGTGGTACAAATCATGAAAAAATGTGTACATTTTTGTACTCTAGGTTTTAAAAATGGACTCTCATATCATATCATAAGATAGGTAGTGGTACCTTCTGGCACGACAAATTTAAGACACGAATGACTTGTTTAATTTCAATATGGTACAAATTCAGGGAAAAAAAATACTTATTTGTACATACTTTAGGTTTTAAAACTGTACTTTCATATTTTTGGTATCAAAAAGTCGAATTTTGTTCCCGCAGGTACTAGTTAAACATTTGTGTTCAAGAATATTTTAGCAAGAAAGCTTTGGGTGATGGCCTCAATTTTTTATATTATGATCTTATCAAACTGCGAGTTCCTACACGTAATAACCACAAACACTCCACAACTTTGTCAAATGACCTGCCTCATTAAAACGTAACCAGATTGTTCTGCGAGCCAGAAACTCACATCACACGTTGTTACGAAATACCATCGTAAAAACAAAAGATTTGAAAAGATATTGCCAAAAACACGTTCTCAAGCCACAGTCGGCATCCGCTTAAATCTTGTGGTTGAGCTTTAGTTTAGGAAAGTCATTTTTAATAATAATTGTTTCGAAATTTAAAACATATTTTTATTTTAGACTATTTATTCGAGCTTTGTTCCCGTAAATGCGTAGGAGGTGGGGAAAAAGATAAAAGAAAAACTTATTTAACTGATTTTACAAACGCTTGTTAAAATAAATTATTAATTGAATAAAATTGAAGATTCTTAGGGACTTTTATAAACACACTATGTTAGATAATTATACCACTATGCACACTACTGATAGCGTTTTTACTAACATTATTTTCAGTTATTTTTACAAACATCTAAAATTAGGCATTTCAACATTTTCCTTCATTAACTTTCTTAAATTATTACTCCATTTCACGTAACTAAGTATTATGTACAACTTATTTTTAACTTTCCTAAGCATACTCCTACAAATATGTTCTTATATCAGAGTCAACCCTATGTCGAGATGAAGATAACTTTCTAAGTTTCGGTTGACGTAATTGAATGCAAGGTGTTGTAAACACACCCATCATTGTGCTAATTTTGTACAAACGTCATTCAAATGATGTCCGGGCTGGGTTCATCATGACACTTTACCCTTATATAGAACATATATACCTACATTAATAGGAAGACGATTCGAGGGTAACGGCAGGTTTGAATACTTTGAATTTATTTATTTAGTTTATTTAATTCTTTATTGTACACTGAAATACCAAAAAAAAACAAAAAGAAAAGAAAAAAGAGTACAATGGCGGCCTTATTGCACATGGCAATTTCTTCCAGGCAACCTTAGGATGGAGAAATCAAATACATAGGAATTGGGCAGACAAGTGTAAAGAAAGAAAGAAAAAAAGCTTTATTTGACAAGACGAAGACACTACATAACATTGTACGTACACATTTTAAGAAAACAACAAAAAAAAAGACAAAATATAAAAGTGAGCAGAAAAGTTAGAAATTTATTCTAATCACCCGTGAATTCCAGCACAAAACTTTTCCAGCATTGCATTTGTCCAAATTATTATTTATAATAAATGATATAATAAATATATTATTTCTATTAACAGAGTTCACATCACAAAAATTAACAATAGCTATTGCACGAGGGTCACAGGCCTGAATTGCTGTATCTAATTAGAAGATTACAAACTGCCAATTTAACTGTCTATGGTTCAGTGAAAAATAGGAAAAAAAGAAATTGACGTGTGTGTCTGTGTGTAGTAATTTGAAGGGCACAGCTTATCAGACACCGGCAGATCTGTTTCTTTTGATAATAAGAAAGGTCCAATAAACGTAATTTAAAAATGAAGTCCGTAACTAATTAATTAATTATTTAAGTAATTTACATCATTTTGACTACTGCTTGGCCGTATATGGCCTTACAGCTTCACCATGAAATAAAGAACTAAAAATCAACATAAAGTTTCACGAATTATGACTAACATCCATTTACACATACTAGAAAGCTCTTACAAATGAACTAACTATATATTGTTAGAGCTGGGACTTAATGACTTAACTCTCTTAAGCCCAACATCTTTAAGTTCTTCTATGAAGACACAACTGACTCTTCAATGCTTGATGCGCTGCTCTATTAACCATTGAATAAGTTAATTTACAATTCTAAAATGTGAAGTGCGGGAAAAGAGTTCCTTTTCCCGTACGTCACAGGTTCAGTGCACTAGCGCAGAGAGTTAGCAACAATAAAGCGAGCTCTTCTAGTAATCAGTCAACATGAGTAAACGCACCAGACCAAGTAATACACTCAAGCATTAAAATGTATAAACTCCTATTTTGACACATCCCTACTATGACGTCAGACTATTAAGTAGATGCACTACATCACTCAAAAGTGACCGCTGCAAAAGTTTCCCATCGCGTCAGTTGGGCAGAATTTTCATTCATAATCAGGTCGTTGGCATAAGTAGTGTGCTCGTGCTTTTGTACCCTTTTGATGATGTGTTAAAGTCAAAATTTGAATGAATAATTTTATGTCATAAATATAACAATAAGTCGAGCGTCGGTGGCTCAATGGTGTGGACTGTCGCCTTCCTACCGGGAGGGCTGAGGTTCAAATCCCGACACGTACCAATGTATTTTCGAATTTTCGATAATATATGTACGTTATCCGACGCTCTTACGGTGAAGGAAAACATCGTGAGGAAACTTCATGCACGCCTGCGAAAGATTCGAAGGTTGTGTGTGAAGTCGTCCAATCCGCACTGGGCCCGCGTGGACGACTATGGCCTCATCACCCTATACGGGTAGGCTCGTGCCCCTCGGTGGGGACGTTTAATGAGCTGATGATGATGATAACAATAAGTCAGCTTCAAGCTTTGTCAAGGGGTGGGTCATTTCTTGATTATTATTATATTGTTATCTAAGCGTCAGACACAAAAATATTACACCGACTTACCTCCGCAGACTTCGTTTCACTCTCCAACATGTCACTTGGAACTCAGAAACACAAGGACAAATACAGTCAAAAACGTGGAAAGTGAGTTGAATAAAATCCACGTCAAAAATCGTTCATGCACTTGTTTTTCGCCTAACATACACAATGGAACACTAGAAACAAGATAATATGTGTACCCGTAATGTTTGAGATGATAGCGGAGATAAATGAACAAACGTTGGCAAATACAATATTAACAGGTATATATGTTATCTGGTCTCACTTTAAAAAGCATAGGCCGGTGCACACTCCGTGGGCGATGCGAATAACTCAGCGAAACTCATAAACACAACTTTAATCCTCTTTGGAAGTAGGTCCGAATTGATTTTCATTTGTTCAAGATGTATTTACGTTAGACCTCAGTCCTGCTAAGAAATGACGAAGCCGATGGTGGTCACATTTACTCTGAAAATGAAAATGGTTTTACTAGTTTTACGTTACGTAACGTGCTTACTAATTGTCCAACAGTTGTAGAAACAGGTGTATTTGAAATCTGCTACACCGAAGCAACTATCACCAGCCAAACAGCAGGGCTCACCAAAATATTATGTGGTCCTTGGTGCTTTGTTAGGCACGTTTATCAATCGTCTCAATTAAATACTGCCTTAGGATAACGTTAACAGCCACCAATATCTCGTGGTGGATATAGCCCAAACGCAATTACATAACTATGTACTTGAAGGCGTGCGCACTGCATTTAATTTAGATAATGATGTTGATTAAACAAAAAATAAAGCTATGTATACTATGTGTACTATGTATGTGTATATATATGTACTATGTACTCTTTTCCACAGGGCTTGTGAAATCTACCCTAGAAATAAAAGACACCCAAATAAGCTTGTTCTAAACTTTACTCCTAGAACTACACATTTTATGAAAATTGTTTAAATTTAAGTATTAAATTTACAACGGGCTTCCCGATATATTAAGAATCTGAATCCTCCATTATTTAATAAAAATTATATGATTGGCTTTTAGATAGGAATTATTATAGTGTTAAAGAATATCTAGGAATACAGTGACATTTTTACTATGATTTAAGTTTGACATTGTTTACATAATTGAAGTTTGACATTGTTTACATAATTGAAGTTTGACATTGTTTACATAATTGAAGTTTGACATTGTTCACATAATTTAAGATGATTATATATATTTACACGCCATTGAAATGGCGAAGCATGTTGATCAAATATTGTTATGACCACCAAAATGTACCATGTTTCTAGTAAATAAATGATATTCTATTCTATTCTATTCTATTCTATACGTTTTGTTCACGCCTGTAGTGTACCACTGGCCTTATCGGCGCGCCACTGAAAGCAAAATTCTATATTCATGTAATCGCAATCCACTTTGTATTTCAGTTCACTACCTGAACGATACGAGGTGGGTATTATCTTGAAAAGACAAGGTTAACACCGTTAGTTAACCAAAGGTAATTTGTTAAAACAGTTTCGTAGTGCTTAAATAATTGTTCGATAGTTTTTTAAATTGTTAACTAGTAAAAAGAAGTTGTCTGAGACAAAAACTATGAGTCATTTTATGTTAGCAACATAATATTTTTAATTGAATACACTTTTATGGGGAAAGAAGGGAAACCTATGCCCAGCAGCGGACTGCAATAAGTTGAAGGGAGAGATGTAGATTTTTAAAAAGGGCAATAAAGTATTTTTTCACCACGCCTTCATCCCCTTCTGATAGTAATTTTCATATTATGTATCGGTTCACCACAGTTATCAAGAGTACATAATTTCGACTGTATATAAGAAGAGGTAAATACGTCAGTCACTATATAGTGAAATTGGTGTGACTTAAATCCTTATCTCTTAAGTTACCTACTGCACTTTGAATGGTAGCCGTTCCAGTATTGCTGGTGTATAATATTAAAACCCACTTACTACAGAGTGGAATATCAATTGGTGAAATGTTGATTGATCAATTATTTATAAAAAAAAATAACTCATGTATCGGTCAAAAGACTAGTGGTGCTTTAAACAGTTTCAATTTGCCTTCGATGCTCTATCTACAAACATAAAATAAATAGAGGATACCATAATTACGTAGAGTATTTTACTCGAAGGCATTTCATCCATTGAGCTCACACCGCCAGGGAAATACCTCTCGATTATCCGTATTATACGACTTCCACGACAAGGAGCGAAACCGTTTCCTGTCATTAGTCGAGCAACGCCTTCTGCACATGACCCTAGGGCTGCCAACGTTTGTAAATAGTTCGTATATCAGTTTTCAAAGGTGAGCTAGATAATAAATATCCACTAATATTCACACACCGCCATCTAATAATAATATCTAGCGCAAAAAGCAGGAGATCTACGTCCAGCTGTGGCCTGCAACAGGTGGAAGAGAGAGAAAAAGATTTAAGTAGAATTGTAAAAACGAACACCCATAATGTATTCAAAATTATAATCTCGTATTTTAGTGAAATAAAGAGATATTGACTTAAAAAAACAGTGCCGTTTAACTACTGTAATTTTCATCATCATCATTACAGCCTAAAATGTCCACTGCTGAACAAAGGCCTGCCTTAATAATTTCCACGCTGGCCGATCCCTAGCAGTTGACATCCATCTGCTACCCGCCATCAGGTTGGGGGTCGGCCTACGCTTCGTTTTCCGTTACGTGGACGCCACTCGAGAACCTTTCCATCCCATCGGCCATCGGTTCTACGCACTATGTGCCCTGCCCACTGCCAGTTCAACTTGCTGTAACTGTAATTTTAAATAAATTATTTTGTGTTATTTGCATGCATGCTTTTAAACATATCATGCAGTTGCAAACATTAAAATTCTAATAAATTTTGATGAATTCTTGCAGCTGATAGAAGGCCTACCCTAATAATTTCCACGCGGACCGATTCCTAGCTGTCGAAATTCATCTGTTACCCGCACCTTAACCAGGGAATCGGTCCATCTGGTCAGGGTTGGCCTACGTTTCTTTTCCCGTTACGTGGACGCCACTCGAGAACTTGTCCCAACACTATTTGTCCGGTCCACATTTCATTTATTAAATGAATTATTCATAAAACATTTTTTAAGAATACGGTTGACAACCCTGTCGCCGCCCTACATGGGCTCTATCCGTTTGCAAACGGAAGCGCCACATCTCGAGAGGTTTCCACGGGCTTCCAGAAAACGTGTAATAACTTCAAATATTGTATATAATTAAATAACAATATATAGAACAACTAAAGCCACTGTCATTGTCGCCTGGGTCTACTGCTGTTGAATAATTTTCTTGAATGCTTTTTATCAATAAACCAAAACCACTAAAAGGCTTTTTAATGTATGAAAACTTGATTAAATTCAGTAATATATATTATATTTTTACTTTATAATAATAGCTTAACGATGAAAATGCCATTAATTGATTAAACGGATTATCCCATGGCTATGTGTAACACGAATGTAACATCACAACATTCAATAGATGAATCTATTGTCTACGCGCGTGCTACGTTCGAACGGTAATCGGTAGACCGTAGGACCAATGGCTGTTGGACAAAGTTCAGATAATGCAGTAGAGTCTACGAGTTGGAAAACGCAGCTAATTATAATGTACGTACTGCACTGTGTATATTTTGATGACCCATGTCGTAATGGGTGAGAGTTGACAATTACATCAAGACACTTAACTCGGTAATATTATTAGGTGACAAATCATCGGTACGTAGGTATTTTTTTCAATATGTGACTTACGGTATTTTCGTTATCAACCTCCTTAAGGTGCGGCCATTAAAAGTGCAACTTGAATAATATTAACATTAATGGCTTTATGGGCAGGCTGGATTAACACCGATCGAAGGGTCGAATGCGGATGAATCAGCTATAAAAATGCAATTTGTAAAAGCAACATAATTACCAACTTTATGTACAATCGTTTATTATATTTTAAGTAAGAATATTTTTCGTTTATAAACCAATTAATTTCTTTATTTCTTATCGTCACGACAGCAATGATATTCTGTATATATAAAGGTAGACAGAAGCTGGATGAGAAAAAAGGAGGACCGGGATATCTGGCGCAAAATAGGGGACAACTATGTCCAGCAGCGGACTGCGATAGGTTGAAGAGAAGAAGAAAGGTAGATACGCCACCCGAACCTAAAAACGAACCGCCAAAGAGAATATAGTTGTAAGCTCTTTGTTTATGTAAATGTACGCTCAATCGAAATAAATGTGTAGGTATGTGTGCTTTCACTGCATTCGGATCACTTTTTTCGTTTGTTTTGTGAGCATATCACGAATCTATACGTTGTACATCATTGCGCGACACAGCTCACCTACAAGCCTTTAGAGTAATTTAGTAAACTTTATTATTAAAAAGCTAGCTAGCTGTGCCCCGCGGTGTTACCCGGATTAAGATATTCTCCCGCAGTAAAAAGTAGCCTGCGTTTATCCAGGATGTCAAAATCGAAAATAAAAGTAGCCTATATTTCCTTATTACATAATAAGGAAAACTCCTCATTTTGTGCTCAAAAATCTCATTTTGTACGCTAATATATAATAGAGCGTCGGTGGCTCAGTGGTGTGGACTGTCGCCTTCCTACCGGGAGGGCTGAGGTTAAAATCCCGACACGTACCAATGTATTTTCGAATTTTCGAAAAATATAAGTACGTTATCCGACGCTCTTACGGTGAAGGAAAACATCGTGAGGAAACCTCCATGCACGCCTGCGAAGAGATTCGAAGGTTGTGTGTGAAGTCGTCCAATCCGCACTGGGCCCGCGTGGACGACTAAGGCCTAATCACCCTATACGGGTAGGCTCGTGCCCCTCGGTGAGGACGTTTAATGAGCTGATGATGATGACGCTAATATATATTTTTTATGTCATAGTGAATGGGACGGTCAATGCGCTCACCTGGTGGTAAGTGATACGCCTGACCATGACAGAAGCAGTGAAGAGATTAATAACAGTTGATAGTCATTTTTTTCGCACGCCAATATTAAATGAGTTACCCTATGTAAGTAAAGTATGCGGAACAAATTTCTAGATCCTAATCTACTCAAAACATTTATAGGTGTTTTAAGATCAAATGATAACAGAAGTCCATAACTTAAAGCGATCCAGTTCACGCAGATTAAATCAGTAATGAAGTACCGATCTCTGCAAGCAACTCACAAATCACAGCTACACTAGTTTTCTAAGTGAAGTTAACGGCAGTGAGACAGGTAAATAGTCTTTAATGATTGTTAAAAGTTATTCGCCTCAAGGATTTTTTTTATAATATAAGTAACGGGAAAACAGCTCATATTATGGTAAATTACACCCGCCCATTTGACTGCGTTGCCGGCCTTTTAAGGGAATAATAGGCTCTTTTTTTTCGGGTCGTATCGCTCAAAAACAATCTCCGGCAGCAACTGATTCCACAATATAGTCGTCTGTGTCAAGAAAATGCCCTTAAAAATCACTTTAGAGGACTTCCATTCATCTAAGTGGTATGTATGAAATTTTGAGGTTTGCCTCGAAGCCACTCGAAGCACAGTTGTGAAATGTGGCAGCAGAAACGAGTACATTTAATTCCGCCGAATATTCCCGTGATATATGCGATAGAGGATGCAGAGTGAGGAGTCATTAAAGTTAACGGAGTCATATAAATCCTTTGGTAACCCTGCAAATATTGACATGTCAACTTAATAAGGGATGAATAAGGGGTTTCAGCATACTACTTTCGAAACCAAAGCCAACATCGCCTTATCTGGTCCATTTTGTCTGATAGCGAACGAGAATTTACATCTGCTGGCTTGGGTATTTTTTCTTGTTTGGGGTTTTCTCTGCAACAGGCTAAAACCACAATAGCGCTCAAATTTCTGAATTTATTTATGCTCTAATAAATTGATAATATTTCCTACATATATCCTGCAGTGGGACGATGAAGGTGATTACATCTTAGTTTGTTTTCATTAACTATTACTGCTAAATGAATCTAGAAATCTCATGTCAATAGCTTTTACGCCTATTCAAACGTTATGGCAAAATCACTGTCTAGTTATTATACGTTGCTTGGACGTAACAGCGTCCGTGGTGTAGTCCGTTCAGCGTTGGTTACGATTGCTGCGTAATGTATGATTTTATGATCACCTGCACTGAAATAGTCTAGTTCGAGTACTTGTAAGTTGCGCTCAATTATTAGAATTTATGGGACAAAAATATAAATTAACTTATCGGCACTTGGAGATATAACATTCGCATTTTCGCAAAGTAAAGCTGCCTTTATGGAAACTTGTTAATAGCCCAACGCAAAAGAACATAGAACCGAACCACATAAAATTATAATAACGTTTTAGTAGAAAATGTGTTGTTTTGTTTTACTTTTCTCTGTTAACCTTTGATGGATATGAGTATGTTATGACTTATATCGATCTTCCTAAATAAATATAGCAGGCTAATTTTACGGGCCCCACTCCTAAAATCAGGAGTCTGTCCCTCACGTGCGACAAAGGCAACACTACTCCAGCCGACGCAGCCTAGATCGCGATCGCACTTGAAATGCATATACCTGCGCGCGCGCATACATTTCAACTCTGTTTAAAGGAAACCTGCCACTGGACATGCCTTTGAAGTGGACCGAATTGTTGGAACTAAGGTGGCCAGGTGACAATACGTAGTAGCTGCGTAAACCTGAGATTGTGGTGTATCCCCCACACGGGCCAATGCAGATGAGGGATGTTAACGATAACCATCCTAAGATTGAAGCCGACGCTTTTACAGCCGAACACGGAATTATTTTTTCTTTTCTTTTTTTCATGTATACCTTTTTAAGTAATTTTAAAGCCCTCATTACTTACTTAATAAAGTTCTCGCCTAACATCGAAGAGAGAGGAAGTTACTGAAAACCAGCGCTGACTAGGTGCTTGTCACCTGGGCCAGTGACAGCTGAGGTGAAATTGCTATCATCATTAACTATACATATTCTTATAAACCAAACATTGTATGAATGTAATATTATGATAGCAATAAACAATTTTCATTATTATTATTATTTTGCTTTTCAGACAATCATAGCATCACAGACAGCCCTCTGTGCAGAGCGTGCATGGAGGAGGAGGAAACGGTGGCGCATGTGCTTCTTAGGTGCCTAAATCTGAAAGGAAAATGTCGGTTTGTCGGAGGCCACTGATAAATGTACAGGAAACATCAACATTACCCTAAATGGCATGAGCTTGAACCGTGTAAATAACTTCAAATATCTGGGACATGTCATTACTAGTGACCACAAAGATGATACTGACATTGAAAGGGAGCGTAGAGCTCTGGAAGTGAGAGGGAACATGTTGGCTCGCAGGTTTTACCGGTGTAATGGATGGATGTGATTAGTTATCCGAAATAAACGATTTATTATTATTTTTATTATTATAGGTCACTTTTCTTAAACATACTCTCCTATACTTATTCGTTCTTGGAGATGTAAATCTAGGAGCTCTGTACCTACATACAAAGAAGGTATGCGGCTGTCCATTTTCCTATAGCCTTTAAACTGTAAATGCAATTCGCTTTACCGTTCAAAGTGTCTCTTAAAAGCCTTAAGCCCGTTAACAGTGTCATATCTAAGCCTATGTAAGCTTACATTCATTTCAGTGTAAAAGCGCTAACTAAACTTGAAACTTTTATTATCGTGAATCTAACATTGTAACAGATTAAGCCTGGGTATTCGACAAATGGTAATTGAATCGAAACGATAATCGCGGTATTCGATGGTTACCTATCGTCTTAGGTCTTAGCTTTAAATATGTAATTTAAAATGGTAGCATACAATTTTTATTTATGTTTACTTATGACGAACTTTGACCTGTTTTATAACTAATTGTATGAGGTACTTAAAAAGATACAAGGTCGCATCGTAGTTCTATCTTAATTTGGATCTTTCAGTTACGCCTACAATCGGTAAGTATTTATCAACGAGTTTTTAAACGCGTTTTAGTTTAAAAACAATAAGGAAGCTACAGATATCTAAAACAGTGAATAATGTAACCTGCTGAACCTTTGTTCGTACATGGTGCTTATCGGGTGGCACGGGCTCAATTCAAATGAGAAGCGATTAATAAGTCCGAGTTCTTGTGAGTACTGCAGATATAGATATGCGAAGTATGCGGCAACTTATTATTTTTCTATGCGCTAAATTATCACCTACACACTCGGCCTTCCTGATAAGATGAACTGTCACCTTTTTCGTCATCAGCCCCTGATAGTGCCCGTCTTCCTGCAATGCTTGTATTTGCTAACTCGTGACCAACAACCACTTAGCCTGTGTAGTCGTTGCTCGTGACGCATCCTGCAGCGGGATATGGCGAAGCCACACTGGGGCAAGCTGGAGCGCTTGCCCCACCCTGGCTCTGACCTATATGGTGCCTAATTAAACAAGAAATATGTTTTTCATAAGAAAAAGTATAAACTTACTAACAACAATCATTGTGCCGTGTGGGGACGGCAGAATAGAATACATGTGTCCCCACCCCTACTCCTCCCGAGGGTGTCGTAGGAGCCGACTAAGGGATTTTATACCGGATGGTGGGCAGCAGCGCCATCCTGCGTACTGGTTCACACTGCGGTCACCAACCCGCCTGCCCAGCGTGGTGACTACGGGCATTACCCCCATGAGCAGCGCCACAGAATCGGCCCCCAGTTCCCGGCAGCCCCACTATTCCCGACCACGGCAGCGGTCGCGGTCACGGTGGGCGGGGGGTGCGAAGAATCCCCGGGTTACGAGGCTGCCTCAAAAAACTGACATTGGCTACGTATAATGGACGCACGATACGGCTGGACCATCACCTCTCCGAATTAGAAGAAGAGCTAAGTTATATTAACTGGAGCATACTGGGGTTATCTGAAGTCCGAAGAGAGGGGAGGACACGATGACCCTGGACTCCGGAAACTTGCTCTACTTCCGAGAAGGTGATAGGGTTTCCCAGGGTGGTGTCGGTTTTCTGGTTCACAAGTCCCTTGTCAGCAACGTTGTGGAAATCAGTAGTGTGTCGAACCGGGTAGCGTACCTTGTACTTAAACTCACCGACAGGTACTCCCTGAAGGTGGTACAGGTATATGCGCCGACCTCGTCACACTCTGACGAAGAGGTTGAAGCCGTGTATGAGGATATCTCCAGAGCCATACATGGCACAACTTCGACCTTCTACAATGTTGTTATGGGGGACTTCAACGCTAAAGTGGGAGTACAAGAACGCGGCGAATCGAAAATCGGACTTCATGGATTGGGGCGCAGGAATCACAGGGGGCAGATGCTGGTCAACTTCCTCGAAATGGAGGGGCTCTTCTTGATGAATTCTTTCTTTAAGAAGAAGCCTCAGAGAAGATGGACCTGGCAGAGCCCGAACACTGTGACAAGGAACGAGATAGATTTTATTATGGCGGATAAGCGACATATATTTAAAGATGTCTCAGTGGTCAACAGGTTTAAAACCGGTAGTGATCACCGACTTGTCCGAGGCACTTTGAATATATGTTTTCAGGCCGAACGGTCTCGCTTAATAAAATCTACTCTCAGACCTACGCCGCTCCAAATACACTATGGGTCCGAACAGTTCCAATTGGAACTTCAAAATCGATTCGACTCGCTGGAAACCACTGGCGACGTGGACGAGATAACCGACAACGTGGTGAAGGCGGTGTGTACACTGGGTCGCAGGCATTTCCCGCCGATGAAACGAGCTAAGTCGTCCAAACTTTCTCCCGAAACCCTGGATTTGATGAGGCTGAGACGCGAGATGCCATCTGCTGCTGTTGCTTCGCCGAATATCAGGCTCTCTCCAAGCGGATACGAAAACTCGTTCGCAGGGACCTCCGCTGTTTCAATACAAGGTTCATTAAGGACCTTATTGAACAGAACAGGGGCCCAAAGTTTTCCAAAAACCACTTGGGAAGAGCCATCTGGTTAAGCTTAAGACAGCAGATGGGCAATTACTTGCGACTCGCCCACAGATCCTGGAAGAGGTTGAGAAATTCTATGGACGACTGTATTCATCGAGCGCTCATCAGCCACAGACCGAGGACACCGAAGATCCACGTGCCCCACTAAGGCGCCATTATACGCAGGATATCCCGGATGTTGACGTTAGCGAGATTAGTGCAGCACTGGAGCAACTCAGGAATGGGAGGGCCCCGGGGATGACGGTATTACGACAGAGCTCCTAAAAGCCGGTGGACAGCCCGTCCTTAGGGCATTAGTTGAGCTCTTTAATGCCGTCATCACCAAGGAACTACACCAGAGGCGTGGTCCAGAAGCGTTGTCGTCTTATTCTTCAAGAAGGGTGACAAAACTCTCTTGAAGAATTACAGACCGATAGCGCTTCTGAGCCACGTCTATAAGTTGTTTTCCAGAGTTGTAGCGAACCGTCTCGCCATTAGACTTGACGAATTCCAACCACCGGAGCAGGCTGGGTTTCGAAAAGGCTACAGCACCGTGGACCACATCCATACTGTTCGGCAGCTTATACAGAAGACCGAAGAGTATAACCAGCCGCTGTGTATGGCATTTGTGGACTACGAGAAAGCCTTCGACTCCGTCGAAACCTGGGCTGTTCTGGAGGCTCTGCAGCGATGCGGTATCGACTGGCGATATATCGAGGTGATGAAGTGTCTCTCCAACGCAGCGACGATGACCGTTCAGATCCAAGACCAGCGGACAAGACCCATCCAATTGCGTCGTGGTGTGAGACAGGGGGATGTATATCCCCGAAACTGTTCACAAACGCATTGGAGGATGTCTTCAAGACCCTGGACTGGTCTGAACGAGGCGTCAACGTCAATGGAGAGTTATTTCTCATCTTCGTTTTGCTGACGATATCGTCATCGTGGCAGAGTCATCGGAAGAGCTTGCGGAGATGCTGAACAGCCTAATGAATCTTCCCGACGAGTTGGGCTTGGCATGAATTTGGACAAGACAAAGTCATGTTCAACAGTCGTGTCATGCCACAACCGATATGCGTCGATGGCGTCCGTCTCGAGGTTGTGCAGGAGTATATCTACCTGGGCCAAACCATCCAACTTGGCCGGCATAACTTCGAGAAGGAGGCTAGTAGGAGGATTCAGTTGGGCTGGGCGGCATTCGGTAAGCTACGTCATGTCTTAACGTCAACTATTCCGCAATGCTTAAAGACGAAAGTCTTTGAGCAATGCGTCCTACCCGTGCTAACATACGCAGCTGAGACATGGACACTGACTGCGGGATTGGTTCACAAGTTCAAAGTCACTCAACGCGCAATGGAGCGAGCTATGCTTGGAGTCTCTCTTAGGGATAAGATCAGAAATGATTTAATCCGCAAGAGAACTAAAGTTACCGACATAGCCCGCCGGATCAGCAAGTTGAAGTGGCAGTGGGCTGGTCACGTATGTCGTAGAACCGATGGCCGTTGGAGCAGACGAGTTCTGGAGTGGAGACCGCGTCTTGGCAAGCGTAGCGTAGGACGCCCTCCGGCCCGATGGACCGACGACTTGCGGAAGGTCGCTGGTGGAGCTGGATGAGAAAGCGGAGGACCGGGATATCTGGCGCAAAATGGGGGAGACCTATGTCCAGCAGTGGACTGCGATAGGTTGAAGAGAGAGAACAACAATCATTACATTCGTTCTAAAGTTACATAAAAAATTTGTCGAGATGAAAAGAGTGCGATCAAACAAAAAGCGATTTGAAAATATGAATAAACTAAATATTTACATTTTATTAAAACGCGTAATTCGAGGAGGGGTTATATAGATTGAGTGCTGCCCCACCCTAAGCCCAAGGCTGGCTACGCCCATGCAGTGGGACACAATAAAGATAGATTGGGCGCATTTGAAAATTTGCAAAATTGGGGCCCTGGTATGACGGAAGAAATATAATGGCGGAATAACAATAGCTAGTAGCTATTGTTTGTCGTTGGAACAGTGGTCCTATCCGAGTTTTGACCACAGGTAGGCCTGAGTTACCAACATAGAATATTATACATACGGGCTCCCTTAGGTGAAAATTATTTGTTTAGACGCCTAGCTAGCGAATATACCTAATTAACTACTACCTACATATGGTCAGTGACGCCACTGACTGCAAAAGCACGTCCGATATTGTTCATCCATTTTGGTTTGCTTTCGGGGCTGCGCACGCGCCGTGCCATAACAAAAACAAATGATTGAAGATACTCGTATGTAACATCCATACTGGGTGCGGAAGTATTTTTTTTTTAGGAAATAATTGTTTTTTTAAATGAATACTGCTGTTGGCCGCAGATGGCAGATTACAGATATCATTAGTAACTTTTCTGTTTGTACTTTTGTATCTTATTGTGTATGTGGTTAACAAATGTTTTTCTTTCTTTCTTTCAGATAACATCATCAGCCTTTCACGTCGCACTGCATGTTCAAGGCTTACCACACTTCTAGAGATATTTATTTATTTCGACTCACCAACAATACATGCCATATAATATTAGTGTTGTTTTAAAATTCTGACACATGTACCTACATATTATAGTTGAGTTCAGCTCTATCAATATATTATTGAGTTATTGTATAAAAGTGAAATTCCACACAAAGTTAACCATTAAGTTGCCTCTGACTGAAGTCATGATCATGAAGTCAGTCTGAAGTGCATGATCTAGGCTTTAGATTTTTAAAAGGAATCATCAAATATGTCCAGGTCTTGTATTTTGCTACAGAGCAAGTTATTATCGTTTTCGATTCTACTAAAAGGAGACTGTAGACCAAGATCAAGCATATTGACATGTGTGCCCCTTGGTCAGAAAAGTCTGACGACCGCTGGCCTAGATCCTAACCGACGACTTGTGAAAAAAATGGCAGAGGAGAGGAATATCATATCATCATAAATAATTTTAAGTCCCATGACTTTCCGATCCACGTCAAAAAAACACTCGCCAAGAAATGTTGATTTCTTACGTTTTGCTTATCATTGATTTCGTAATAGAGCAAAGAAATGCATAAAGCTGTCAGGGACGGGTTTATGTAAAAGTATGACATCGAGGTGTGTGAGCCCACCGGCAGACGTGAACGGTCATAATTGCTTCACTGCACTTTCGTTTTCGCGGTGAAAGTGTTACAGGTGACCTTTGCGCTCCTATTGAGCTGCTACCAGTGTTGCCACCTGAGTTTTAGAAAAAGGGCTGTTTGAGAGGTAAAAAAGGGCTAGATAGGGCTAGATTGAGCATATAACTAAAGCACAGTCCTATTGCTATGAGATTGAGCTTCAAAAGACTTTTTGTTCTTAAAATGCTGAAAAAATCATGTCATAAAGACGTTTTTTTTTAGAGCGTCTAAAAAGAAGGTCATCATGACCAATGAAATAGAAAAAAGTACTTGTTAGCATGTCCAAAACTTCATAATTTGGTAATATTTTCAAGACAGTGGAAAAGGAGTTCACCTGTACTTAAAAGTACTAGATCTAGCCACAAAAGGGCTAACGAGGCAACACTGCCACACTTCATCATATAAATATCAATAGCCATACAGCGCCATCTAATCCTAAATAATGGAATTATATTTCATAGAAATGAATGTATAATTGTAAAATTAATATACCTACTTTTCAAACTTGTAAACCCTGGTTTAAAGAATTAAAGCTGCAAACCTTTTTGAAATATGTAAGTTTGTCGGAAACCATCTTGACCTATTTGATCAAGCAGGCAACATTAATACTTGTAACACAAGAAATCCTGGATGTCTTGTACTAAAGTTGCCCCAGAACTACTTAATATTATTTATGAAAAGTATCTTGAATGTGTGTTCATAATATAGTGAAATACCGGGAAAATTAAATTTGTTAATTTATAGCCGCTCATTATTTGTAAGAACGTATATGTGTGGTTATTGAAACATATTTTAAAGTGTAAAGGAGTTTTTAGTTAGTACTCGTATTAAATTATTTCTGTATGAAAAGAACCAAATTATTACGTTTTACATGCCTTTAATTAGGCGAAACATGTTCAACGCTATTTTTATGTAAAACAACTATAAAATTAACCGTGTTTCTTGTAAAAAAGGTTCCTTCTCCCAAATTATGTTATTTATGGATGAGTTTCAGTAATATTGATATTAATATGGATATTTACAATAGCCAAGCAATAACACAAATAATAATGAAATTCTAAGAGGCAGATTTATCATTTTTTTCAATACATCACGGGATCGTTTCTGCTTATTAACATTAAGTAGCCTTTTAAAAAAAATAAAAAATTAAGGTCTTTGGTGCATATCCAATAATTTTTTTCACTAAACATGCACCGTATCATCATACCCAATTCCGAACTCTGGTTATAAAAAAGTTTTTTGTAAAAGATTAAAATAAAACACTTATATTTTTTTGTGTAAACATATATTTTAACATACAAAAATTACCATACAGTATGCATACACCAATTCGTGTTTATAAACATTTGTGGGTATTGCTCTTAAGCATTGACTTTACATAGGATCATTTAATAAATAAATAAATCAATAACAGATACGCTCACTTGTTATTTGAAATTGCTAGTTAGCCCCAAACTAAGCTATCAGCTTGTATTATAGGAACTAAAATAGACATGATCATAACCAGATAGACCGATGACCTATTAACCCTTCGACCGCTCGAGACGCCTTAAAGCGTTACAATGATATTATGTTATATAAGGTAGATACGCCACCAGTGCCTCAATAACGAACCGCCAAAGAGAATACAGTTTGTACGCTCATTCGAAATATGTGTATGTGTGCTGTCGATGCATTCGGAACACTTTTTTCGATTGTTTTGTGAGCATATCACGAATCTATACATTTTACATCATTGGTTACAAATAATAGATTTTCCATTGTGTCTGGATTCCTGCCGTTCAAAGGGATAACACCAAATTCGACAGAAAAAAAACGAGAAGACAGATATTTGTTCTGTAATAGCTACATATAACCTATGTTATATAATCTGTGGTAATACCTTATAGTTAATTGGGATGTTTACTGGGTTCAAAAATAAATCTGGATCGCTAATTATAAATTGCATAACAGATCAAAACGTAAAGTATCTGACATGATGACTTTGACAAATATAATCATTTTTTATTTAAACTTAAAAATGCATCATTGGATAACCTACAACAGTGACGTCATAAGTCATAATACCATAGACAATGTCTGGAAATGTCATTTTGACAGATCGCAAAAAGTTTCTCAATTGACTGGTCAGTTCACATTCTTATTTCAATAGCTAAAGCCCTCTTCCTGTAACACAGAAGTATATTAAACTCCATACAGTATAGGAGCAGGGCACATTAGCTGCGGTTGTGTCGGTTGCCCCAGCCGCGCCGGTGGTCATCCTTGTACTCGTCCATGCTGCGCATGCGCGCTAGCTCCTCGGGGTCGTCTTCTTCCACTAGTTGCTCCTGGACAAATATCAATAAATCTGTTACATATAAATAAAATTCGAGTGTTTGTAATATTGAAATAACATTTTTTTCTTCAAGCATGCGAATATATATACGCACATATGCCAAAATAAGATTTTATTTTTAAAAAATCTGTCTGTTTGTTCCGTGTGATCTCTGAAACGGCTGAATGGAATTGGACGGGATTTTTTTAACAGGTAGCTTATGTAGTAAGGAAACGCGGGTAATACTTCGGAGATCAGCTTTTTTAAATAAAACAATACAGTTGGTTGGCAAGACAAACAAAGTTGACGATTCAAAAGTGTCATGTAAAGACTGTCATTGAATAAATGCTCTTTTTAGTTTGAATTTGAACTACGATCCTAGTTGTTAATCCCCTTTAGTTGCAGTAGTCCGGTTGTTAGTTCGGTTGACCGTGCTACTGCAACTTTTTAGTGGAAATAGTTCGGTTCGAACTGAGCACTGGACTGTTGCTACTTATTTAGTAGTAACAGTTCGGTTAATAAAAAGTTAAGTTAAAGTTTTGTTTACTTGCATGTATTTTCCCCATTAAATTCACGTCAGTACAAGTAAAATGAGCATAGATATTTTTGTCGTATAAATATAAACTCTTAGGAATATTACAACAATTTGGCATAAGTACCAGGGGACCATACATAACCAAGAGGTTTTGTTGTGAACAAACTGATAAAAAGTTCTGTTCACTGAAAAGTATAATCGGACACCTCCGATATAATTATGGTTTCCGGGTACTTTTTTTACAATATAATCTTTTATTTATATATGGTGAGCAAATAGATCATACCGAAAGCTTTATAAAAAAATGTGATTATTAACCGAACTGTTACTATTAAATAAGTAGCAACAGTCGGGTGCTCAGTTCGAACCGTACTATTGCAACTAAAAAGTTGCAGTAGTCCGGTCAACCGAACTAACAACCGGACTACTGCAACTAGAGGGTTAATCCTAGTTAAGAGCCTAGTTGGTTGCGTTAATAAGCTACGGTCATCATCATCATCATCAGCTCATTAAACGTCCCCACCGAGGGGCACGAGCCTACCCGTATAGGCCTTAGTTGTCCACGCGGGCCCAGTGCGGGTTGGACGTATATTGATAAATATCCACACAGCGCCATCTAGCCCCAAACTAATCACCTAGTCTGTAATATGGGTACTAAACAACACAGAAACATACTTTTAATATTATTTTTATAAATACATGCATATTTAACATAGGAACAACCAAACAGACATGTTCATGCACACAAATGTTTGTACTGCCCGGGGATCGAACCCGGAACCCTTAGTGTTGTAGCCGACGTCTCAATAATTGCACCACACGGTATTTTAAAGCGAATTAAACTTTTTTTTTAATATTCCGTTCATAGTTAACCTACGTTGAAAAAATGGACAATTCATTCAATAGCTAACCTTACGTATTTTCTCAGCCTCGTCACCATCATTTTCTGCGCTCTGGATCGTCTGGTGCGGTATATTCGTGCCTCCGCCGGGGAATCTGAAAATAATAATAATAACTTTAAACACAGAACATATTACAATCAAATTCGAAGATTCTGATATCCGAACTAGGTAAATACTTGTATCTCTGACTATCAGAGCCCTCGCCCAAAATTAATATAATCACAATTGCGAACTTATGTTAATTTACAAAAAAAACACTTAAAAAAATATCAAATTGTGTGCGTATCTGTATGTGTGCGTGCGTGGGAGTTTGTTTAGGACGAAATTTGAAGGCGTCTGAGCGTCGGTGGCTCAATGATGTGGACTGTCGCCCTCTTACCGGGAGGGCTGAGGTTCAATTCCCGTCACGTACCAATGTGTTTTTGAATTTTCGAAAATATATGTACGTTATCCGACGCTCTTACGGTGAAAGAAACATCGTGAAGAAACCTTCATGCACGCCTGCGAAGAGATTCGAAGGTTGTGTGTGAAGTCGTCCAACACGCACTGGGCCCGCGTGGACGACTACGGCCTAATCACTCTATACAGGTAGGCTCGAGCCCCTCGGTGGGGACGTTTAATGAGCTGATGATGATGAAATTTGCAGGTCTTCTGTTTGCTGCTAAATATTTATAAAACACACTCAAATTACATTTTTTTTCTTTAGAAGGTATTAACAGTTCGATCATAAGACAGGAGTACATATTTTTGAGTAGCACTGACGAGAAAAATAGAATGTGTCCAATTCCTGTGCCACATCATTGTACATTCTACGGAGTTTAGTCATTTTGAGTTACATCGTTGTTGCAACTTGGCAAAGAGAATAACTTTTGAGTTCTTTTGCTACCTCATACTTTAAATGAAACATGACTCAATAGTTCACTTGAATCGCACTATGAATTTACTATCTTCCAGAGGGTAGACAAGCTAGTAAATTCTCTCCTAGATAACCAATGAACCAATGATGCTGAATTTGTTATAAATGTTATAATTAAGACATTTTGTTTTGTAAACGCTATTTCAACTGTATTGCAAACTTGTTTGTGTTATAAATAAAACATATAAATACTGACATGCCATCGCGTACTCGCTGATCGTAAAACTCCTCGATGGTGAGCGACGGTATGGCGGGGTAGCCGGCGCCGAACACCGCCTTCTGCACGGCGTCGCGCGTGATTATCACCGGCTTCAGGGGAGGAGGGCGGCTCTTCTCTTTACACGGCTTCGGCTCTGAACACACATCACATTATAATAAACAAATATCCACAGACATTCACACAGCGCCATCGAGCCAAAGTTAAGCATGAAGCTTGTAGTATAAATAATAAATAAATATAAACTGACATTCACACAGCACCATCTAGCCCAAGGTAAGCGTGAAGCCTGTAGTATGGGTACTAAACAACGGATAAACATACTTATATACTTTATTGTAAATACATACATATTAGGCATAAAAAACAACCAGACCATTACAAACAGACATGTTAATGTACACAAATGTTTGTACTGCCCGGGGATTGAACCCGGAGCCCTTGGTGTAGCAGCCGATGTCTCAACCGCAACACCAAATGGGTCATCAAATAATATAAGCAAGGTGCTTGTAACATGGGTACTAAACAGCTGATAAACATTTTGTACTCTCTCATCAACTTATCGCAGTCCACTGCTGGACATAGTCTCCCCCATTTTACGACAGATATCCCGATTCCCACTTTCCGCATCCAGCCTCCACCTGCGACCTTTCTCAAGTCGTCGGTCCATCGGGCCGGAGGGCGTCCTACGCTATGCTTGCCAAGACGCGGTATCTACTCCAGAACTGGTTAAGCATGGGACTTACTTGTACTCTGCACAATATTGCAACTTTTCAACATATAATACAGCACTGCAGGTCAGTCTTCCCGCAAAGCGTAACTACAGAGAGATTGGGCTATACCCGACCAAGCAGACTCAACTTCGATTGGAATTGATTTTTAACCCTTTCAATACAAGCAATCAAGGAAAGGAGACACAAAAGAAAATCTATTGTTTCTTATGTCTTTAGGCGTTTAAGAAGTTAATTATAAAATAATTACCTCCTGCATGCTTCTCCATATACTCTAATATAGGTTTCTCTTGTTCAATGCTGTTTATTTCATCTAAAGCTTGATTTACATAGTTGAGCAGTAGTGTTGTGAAGTAGGACCGTTTTGTCTCTTCGTCCACTGATGGTGAGTCCATGGCTTTAGACAATGTGCTGAGCTTCTCTTTGAGCTCTTTCATTTCTTTGTATCTTTTGATCTTTGCTTCTCTTGAAAAGACCTGGAACATTTATAATACAAACAATTTCAGAAACTGAGTTTGTTCTTTTGATACAAAGGTTTGTTAAAAATTTAAACAGTTGTCATGAAATCTAATTATTGCTTTGCTTTTCAATGAGAAATTTATATAGTCTTGTTAGATTTTAAATCTGCATTAAAATAAGAATCAGAAATAATTCATGATTCTTATTCAATGATAATAAATCATTAATTATTTATTTATTGTGTCAAACATTAAATTTTTCTCATTTCAATAAGAATCAAAAATAATTTATATTCAGTTCCCATATTACAGGTTAGATAAATAAAAATAATTTAAAAAACTACAATAGAATAAAGTGAAAGAATTTGTTGCCTCTAAAGACTAAGATTGAATTTGCGCAGTCTCTCCTCTTATCTATCCTTGATTATGCAGATGTCTGCCTTTTAGACCTTAATTCTTGGTATGGATCACTGCCGAGATCTTAGGTCCAAGTCAGATAATGTGTTAAAGCCACCTTTACAAAGTCTGGTTATTTTAAGGAAACTTTTACTGTTAGAGCTACGGTTCTTGGCAGTTTGCCATCTGAGATTCGACACGCTAAGTCACTAGTCATCTTTAAGAACAAGCTTCGTCAGCTTTTTTATTAAATAAAAGCATAAGCAGCGATAAGGCCGCCTTTGCCCACAGTATTGTTATGTTGCTGTTTTTTATTTTTTGTGTACTTGTGAGCAATAAAGTGTTTTACTACTATTACTACTATTGTAATAAATATCAACCTACCATGCTTGCTATCTTAGCCTGCTCACTCTGTGGCCTAGCAACAGTACCATCACTTGAATCACTGGTTTGAGGTATTTCAACATCTGTTACACCATAATCTTTACACCTCTGAAGGAAATCTCTAAAATAAAACAAGCAATTAACACAAACATTTCACTTGCAAGAAATAATAAATATGGTGTAGTTAGTTTATTGCTTATCAAAGTATTTAACTTAGATGAACAATAAATTTACTAGACGCACAATCATGAACACATATCAACCAAAAATCTGAGCAGCTTGGCACATACATTGACACATTATTTTTATGATATAAAATTATTCATTAATATTTTGACCTAAGGCATTATTAACAGCATACAAAATCAAAAGCACAAGAAAACTACAATGTCATTATGACATGTTGTGTCATAATTATGGATTAATATTTTGCCCAACTGAATTTTGGCAGCATTTAACAGCCGTACACTTTTGAAGTGAGATTGTGCATCCAGGTAGTTTATTATTAATCTAAGATAAAATATAAAGATATGCATTATTTTATAACAAAAAAATTGAACGCACAGCCCAAAAAGCTTTATTAAGTTAATGAAAAACAAGCCATTAGTCCAAAACAATATCTCATTATGAGACACATTATACTTACTTAAAGTAAATATCAGCTAAATTAACCAACTGTTTTCGTGGAGTTCCAGTTAATTTCAATGTCAGAGTACCAAGCAAAGCTGGAAGCAGGAGATACTGTAATGTTTCCGTTGGCAACTCCTCAATACTTTCATTCTTACTAAACATTCCGGAGAGAGACACTAAATTGGTTGCCTTTTCAAACTTGGCTATCGCTGATTTGATGCTCATCTGCAACCATTATTTACGAATTTAATGTCAAATCCTTATACTAAAATGACATGGAATTTTAGTGAAAGTATCAAAGATGATTAAGACTATAAGACAAGAACATATAGAGCTATAAAGTGTTTGATTTTTTGTGCATACACTTCACTTTTGATTCACAAAAATAGTTTTAAATAAAAAGATATAAAATTCTACATTACCTGAACTGGATCACTACTAGTAGCTTCATTGCTGTTTTCAATATTATCAAATAGTTTCATGGCTTGATCAAAAATATTTTTCAAAGGTTCCTCGTCCGAAGACTGACCAGCCTCATTTTGCGACATTTTATATATTTTTTTGCCAAATTTAGCAATGTAACAAAAATATTTTCCTGGCCCGTAGACTTCAGTCAGATGACAGTTGAAATGTCATTTCTCATTAATTGTCAATGACAAAGCCAGTATTGCCAGCTCCAATAAACTTAAAAATATAATGAGGAAACTAAACAATTTAAAAGGCTATTTCTTATGCTTTTATTGCAAATTTACACAATTCATAGTTACTCGAACTCATATTGTTATGTTTATCTTTCAGCAATGAACCTTTACGCCCCATCAGTCAACGGTTCTAAGTACCTACTATGTGCCCCGCCCACTGCAGCGTCAACTTCCCAACCCTGTGGGCTATGGCAGTCACTATATCATCATTTCGAAGTCGGACCTCATCGCGTAGTGAAACATCTTACATATCTTTTATACTTGTAGTAATGCTCTCGTACCCCATCTTCGTAATAGCGGCGGTCTATATGGCTCCGTCGGAGGGCATGAAGCACAGCTCCACTCTCGATTGAATCGGAATCGGAGGTTTAACCTCGGTCAGGACGCTCGCTTGGTGGTAAGTGATACGCCTGACTATGACTGAGCGGCATTGATGTAGACCAACAACTGATAAACAATAATTATTCTCCATCAATGCCGCACTGCTCCCGTCACCCGAGACAACAGACGTTAAGTCTAATAAACACGGTAATTTCACAATGCCCACATCCTCAAACACAAGAGAGCTTATCACTCTTATCTCAAGAGACGATATCTGGCACTGCGGTGGTATCTACCTAGACGACTCAGTATCAAGTCTACCACCAAGTTATTTAAAAACCGATAAGCACTATGCATGCTGCCAGTTTATAGTTATACTTTCTGGCATTCAGTATTACCTTTATAGGTATATTTATTGTTGTATACGGAATAGAGCGTCGGTGGCTCAGTGGTGTGGACTGTCGCCTTCCTACCGGGAGGGCTGAGGTTCAAATCCCGACACGTACCAATGTATTTTCGAATTTTCGAAAAATATATGTACGTTATCCGACGCTCTTACGGTGAAGGAAAACATCGTGAGGAAACCTTCACGCATGCCTGCGACGAGATTCGAAGGTTGTGTGTGAAGTCGTCCAATCCGCTCTGGGCCCGCGTGGACGACTAAGGCCTAATCACCCTATACGGGTAGGCTCGTGCCCCTCGGTGGGGACGTTTAATGAGCTGATGATGATGATGATACGGAATTATAGAGCTTGGCTTGTTTGGGAGGCTGGCAGTCACTAAACCTACCATACTGTTTGTGATGACTTTCGAAAAAATCTTGAAATGAATTAACAACGTGATCAGTCTATAATTATTCAATATAGTATTATCACCTTTTTTGGAGAAGACTACCACTATTCCATTGTTCTATACGTTTAGCTACACATCACGGATGATGGAATCAGAAAGTTTCAAAACGGTGTCAGTTGACACCTATTTCTAAATTTAAAGCTCTGCAGAATGTGCGGCGCTATCTCTTGGAAATTTATCGCGCTTTAGCTGTTTCGTCCTAATATCTTATAGCTGAGCCTTTTTAAAAGTTAAGCGCTAAAACTTTTGCGTTGGTGCATCATCATCAGCTCATTAAACGTCCCCACCGAGGGGCACGAGCCCACCCGTATAGGGTGATAAGATCTTAATCGTACACGCGGGCCCAGTGCGGGTTGGACGACTTCGCGCAGAACCTTTGAATCTCTTTGCATGCGTTAATATTTATATGCATGAAGAATAAATGATTATTTCAATATTACAACCAGATTATTTATATGTTTATAAGTTACCGATAGCATTTATCTTATAAATGTCTTTCTAATTATTGGGAAGCTTCGGGCGTCCGTCCGGTCCTTGGTGCGAAAGCAGGTCTGGTTGTTTGTTTTATGTACATGCCATGTTTGACGATAAATGCAATAATAGTTATAAGTAATTAACCAACACAAGAGTGTCGGGGGCTCAATGGTGTGGGCTGTCGCCCTCCTTCTGGGAGATCTGAGGTTCAAATCCCGCAACGTACCAATGTGTTTTCGAATTTTCGAAATTATATGTGTCTAAAAATAAATGTACGTTATCCGACGCTCTTACGGTAAAGGAAAACATCGTGAGGAAACCTGCGCACGCCTATGAATAGATTCCAAGGTTGTGCGTGAAGTCGACCAATCGGCACTAGGCCCGCGTAGAGGCTTATACATTACACCCTACACGGGTAGGCTAGTGCCCCTCGGTGGGTACGTATAATTAAGTGATGATGATGATGAGCCGCCAGCCTCAGACGCCCTACGCTGAAGGTAGGTTAGCTCTTGAGTACTATACAATACTCGGGTTTTGAGCCTCAACATCATCTGTAATTGATGTAATTAAAAATGGAAATACATGTAAATAACTGAAATGCTTAAGGCTAGGTAAATCCATTTAAGAATCGAACTTTATCGCTTTTAGGTACCTACTTCCAATAACAAAGGTGCTTCTACATGTAGTTCATCTACGCAACAACTCTACCTCCTTGACAGTTGGCAGAGCACTATGTACTATGCGTTTTTATAGGAACTTTCTGAACCACAAAATTGTGGAATGAGTTGCCGTATGCGGTATTTCCGGACCGATACGACCTGCAATCCTTCAAGAGCGTATTCTTATTTAAAAGGCCGGCATCGCATGTTGTAGCTCCTTTGGTGTTGCAAATGTCCATGGCGGCAGTATTCACTTTCCATCAGGTGATCTATCAGCTCATTTGCCCTCTATCATATAAAAAAACATGTTTGCTAGGTCTTAATTAAGGAATCGACAAAGGACCTTCTAATATAATGATCTAAATAAGACTACCTTCTTTACCATTCGTTACGGCACCAAACTAGAAAAACTTTTGTCCTGCGTCTTCCTTGAAGGCAATACAAGGCCATGTTGCAATTTACCTCCAGAAGCATCGACCGGTGCAACGCAACAAGGGCCCGTCCATCTAAATCATCATACACAATGCACAACACTAGCCGGTTGGGAGATTTCCAGTACTTACTTCCAGTAAGCATTCAGTGGTCGGCGAACGCGCACGTCACGCGCCTGACAGATTATCATGTAAGCACAGACAATATAATATGTATTTACTCGCCAACCAGAGGGTCACCGGCTCGACCTCGCCGCCACAATGGAATATGCGGTTCAACTCGGAAACGCGTTTCGTAATTTAAATTGCGTTTCATGTCACCGTATTGGTCCTGTGCAACCTTTTTATGACGTCAACCTTTTCATACTGTTTAACTAAAAGGTACATTTTCTTAGCCTCTTCGGGTGCTAGATAGATAGATGCTAATTACGCGGAAAGATGTTTATACGCGACGCGTTAAGGAGTCTGTTATTAATTAGAAAATAATAATTTTCATGTACAAAAGTTACCGAAAGTTTTAACTTGGCATAGGTGAATAGTTTTTACCCTCTCTTAAGCGAATCGTGTAGTTTTTTCATGGAAATTTTTCATCTTACATCGCTAATTTGTTTGCTTAGAATCATAGGATTGCGATTGGGTGGGATGGTAGGTACTTGTAGCTACTTTCCATTCACTACAAGTAATTCCGAAAATCTTGTAAATTTGTACATTTGCATGGTTAACGAGCCCATTATTTCCGAGTTTTCTTTCCAAAATATCCATAAGTTTAAATTTTTCGCAATTAGTCTTTATGGATAACACTAAGTTTTCTTAGTGAATTAGCTGTTAAGTAGAAGTAAAAGTTTATTTTAGGTATTTTTTTTACTTTGTGTTGCTTGCTATTATTATTAATTATCTTTTAACAATTTCATTTAAGCTAGCTTTCTCAAGTATTATTATTTCCCAACACGTCTACGGGTCACATACCAAAAAACTTATTGTGCGTGGTGCGTGCAGCTAATACATACATTCATGTTCAGTATGGATATAAAGACATAATTCCTTTCCTTACCCTTTCTCAAAATTAAAAAAAAGTTGTATTTTTTAAAATTATCCTTGTCTTGCTTATACAAACATAGCTCTTGTTTTATACAAACATACTGCATACTAAGATAGCTACTTTCACGCCTATGGTATATAAGCACGCGCGGCGAACCTGCCACACTTGATCCGCAACCCGTTCGCGAGTGCCAGCCACGCTTCACAAGAAAATATTGTATGAAACTATGGGATCCGTAGGACACACATGCGGGCATCACCCGCTTGCGAACGCAAACCCACATGACAAGAAAAAGGCCCTTAATCAGACATCAAACCGTATCTTCCTTTCAGTTCCTCTTCTTGTGACCAGTAAACACTTAAAAATCCTCGAAGTATTCATTTGTTATTTTATTATAGATTCACTTTATACCTAGCCGACGTTTCAACCATTACACCAAATGGGTCTTCAAATTGCATTGAGATTTTCATCAGCCCACAACGTCCCACGGCTGGCCGTTGTGGGCCTTCCCGCACAGCAAAGTAAACTTTGGGGAGAGCAGATTTCGCGGATTTGTGGGTGTTAACAACTATACTTTGATTGTAGCCAGTACTTCAATATCCTAACCAAACTGGGAAAATCTTACAAAATCAATCATGAAAATCAGCCATATATTGCAGATATTGGTGATACCAATATGACTTTGTAGTTTGTTATTTTGTTTACTTGAAATCGTTACAGTGCCTGTGCATCAAGTTAATGTAATTGACATTCTACGACGGCAGCCAGTGTAAAATATTCGTATATCCGAGTTTATTGGACAGGCGCAGCAAAATGTGATCTCAATCCTTAGCTAAACAATACAAGATACACAATCTCACTCAAAAAGTGTCCGCGGCAAGTCTGCCCATCGTGTCAGTTGCCCAAAATTTTCATTCATAATCAAGTCGCTCGCTACATAATTATAATGACATAGTAGTGTGCTCGTGCTTAAAATTGTGTCATAATTAAAATGAATAATTTGGGCTCGGACAATTTTTTGGTTGACATTTCTTCTTGATTGTGCACCTAGTCAGTTTATTGTTGACCTAAGTATAAATTACTATCTTTAAAATGGTTAATCTAACAGTCGGCTTTACGGCTGATTCAATGATTTATCGTCACCTATACGACCACCTTCAGCGAACAGTCCTTCCCACATAGGATTGCTATAGGTTGGTAATCATGAGACAATGATTTAAGCATATTTGTTTATTACTTTTTATTCTACATCTTAAATACCCATTGCAATCAGTCATTAACAAAAAAAGAAAATTCAAAAGACGCCCTTATTTCACATAGCAATCTATTCCAGGCAAATCTGGGTTTGAAACCAACTTAATATTTCAAAGTGTCAAAAAGTTAGGAAACATTAAACAGAGTTATTTCCTTATAAAAACACTAACTCCTGTCAAGAACAACGTAACCACTTAAATTTGTGACTCATCTGATGTGAATCAATCATAAGCGCTGAACTTATAGTCATTTCTTACTACAAGCGGGATTCCCTTTTTTGGTGGTTAACAGCGAAACATTTTACCACCACCACTACCAGTGTGGTGGTAGTGTTCAAGCGTAAACATTACTTTTGTGACCGTACTCAAACTTATAAATTTCTTTGTTACACTTTTGAATAGTCCAAAATTAATAAAAGTTACTAGCGAATTAAATCTACCACATGTTTCAATTATAATACTGAGAAGACTCCGGGCAAGTAACTCAAACTTTTGCACTTTGTTGTTGCATCGACCGACAACACAGTCAAAACAACTATACATATGTATGTATTTTGTTTTTTTTCCAAATTTGGTAATTTTTCCCAGTAACATTGTCTACTCAACTTACTGTAGGAACATTAAAAATTCATAAGAAAACTAGGGTGGAAGACGCTTACAGCTGTGACACAATGTATACTAGTACAGCTGTCAACGCTAAACTCTTACGTGATCTGTAATTAATTTAATTTGTTCTTATTGTTTAGACCAAGAGATCATTGTTAACTGGTATTATCAAATAAAAAACTTATTATTAACTAAAACATGCGTAATATGCATAGCGTTCACGTAGGTATTACGACTTTCTAACAAACATAATGTTTAAGTTGTAGATAATTTAGTGAGTAGTGTAATAAAGCTTCCTATCTCACCACAACAATCAAAAGCTTATAAGCTCTGACGTCAGGAACAAGTAAATCATAGTTTCATTAATCAATATACCTTTAGCGATAACTGAGTCCGTTTGGCACCACTATCTATTACCGGCAAAACACAGTACTGCATAGTACAGTAATCAGCAATTACTACTACGATTATTTTCCATAGAGCAATGAAATATATTACAACTTATCCTCTACTATAGAGCAATTTCAAGTTATTCAGAAATGTTTATTAAAGTAATACCGAGACGAATTTTATTGTCAGTGCATATATATGGTTCACAAAACCCAGGACATCATGAGATTTAAAAAAAGTTTTCTAGAATGTTGATAAATTTATAGAATTTTATAAGATACATTTGAATTGACGATATTTGTGATATCGCATTGCAAAATGTAATTTGATCTTCAGTCATCTTTATTTAAAGAACGCCTTGAGTTGAGAAAAGTGGTGTACGCTGCCTTCATTCATCATCGTTGTGACCTAGTATATCCACTGATAAACGATGGCCTCCCCCTAATAACTTCCACGCGGACTGAAAAAGCTAACAGCCATCAGCTACCCTCTACCTTATACTATATGTGCTATATTGCTAGCTAGCAAATATATGTAGTTTATTGGGTTAATTTTGATTAAACACGTAATGCATCGTCCATAAACGATCTGGAAAATTCTGGCGGGAGACGGGTTGCGCCGGCGCAGGATGAGGGTCATTATGGTGATTGTGCGCGGCGCCCCACATTATACTACGACCGTTTACATCCAAGATATGTCTAGAATGTGAACAAAGAACGAGTCACAGCCAATTATAGAGGCATCACACAACTTAAATGTTTTAAACAAACTAACAGTCCTCAATCATATTCGAAGTAAGATAAAAAAAGGCTTTTAATTAACTTTCTCCTAAACGAACTTAGGTTGTAAATACCTACAGATAACCTACCTGCAGATACAGTAAAAATAAAGTATAAAGTTGATAAATAATAATAGAGATAGTTTTAATAGGTATGACATTTCTTGCACGATTTACTCTTCTTCAACCTATAGTCCACTGCTGGACATTCCGGCCTCCGCTTTTCTCATCCAGCTTCCACCAGTGACCTTTTGCAAGTCGTCGGTCCATCGGGCCGGAGGGCGTTCTACGCTACGCTTGCCAAAACGCGGTCTCCACTCCAGAACTCGCCTGCTCCAACGGCCATCGGTTCTGCGACATACGTGACCAGCCCACTGCCACTTCAACTTGCTAATCCGGCGGCCTATGTCGGTAACTTTAGTTCTCTTACAGATTAAATCATTTCTGATCTTATCCCTAAGAGAAACTCCAAGCATAGCTCGCTCCATTGCGCAAATGACAAATGACAATATCATTGAGTTCCTATGTCAATCTTCAATACTTTGGATAACTTTGAAAACACTTGCTAGTAAAGTACAAACGCCTTTTGTAAACAACATCGTATATCTACTAATTCAATGAGCACAGGCAATAGTAAACATCATCGTATCTGCGAGCAAAGCAATGTCAATCTTTCGCATGTGTCCGAGGTAATGTGCCGGCTAAATTAACAACAGTAATCTAACGACACTAATCGTGTTAGTATGACCATGCAAGCTGTAAACACATTGTTTTCTTCTGTTACAGATAATATGGGCGTTACGTGTGCTAAAACGGCGTTATAATAATCAATATGGCTAGATATATCGTGCTCGCTCTGCTCTTTATCCTTTACGGCTCGGTCTACTGTTTTAACGGGGACAGTTTCGAATTGGAGTGCCCTGATGAGTGCGACTGCCATTACTTCAGGATCAACTGGGTGACCGACTGTTCGGAGAGCAACCTCACCGAGATCCCGTACGATGAGCTCAGCATGAGCGTTTACATCTTGGACCTGAACGGGAACAACATCTCCACGCTGCAGATGTTCCCCAGCGACATCAAGATGAGGAGGTTGCAGATGGCTAACAACAGACTGACGCGGATCGACAGAGATTCCTTCAAGGGTTTGGAGTACCTCATCGACATTGATCTGTCCGGGAATAACATCAGTTATATTGATCCTGAAGCTTTCTTGTGAGTATTAGATCTTATACAAATGTACAACGTATTATCACGTCTAATTAACTATAAAATGTCCGATTGCCATAACACGCGTAAAGGATGGTAGGCCATTCGTCGCCTCGTGCTGATTTCACATTACATTTTTCCATAAAACTGAAAATATCCATCTCTAAATTTTAAACCCATCGCTCTATTTTATACACCTGATGGATTAAATATAGCCTTGGTCTTCTGTTGCAGATATTACAGTTTCACTACAAATTTAGATCACGTGCTTGAGGTTACTCGATAGATAGGTAATTATGTAACACAATAAAGCTTTTCACGTGAACGTTTGAATGTTCGCTAACCTTTGATAAGTATTATAAATAACCTTCTTAAAAAACGAACCCGATAAATAAATAACATATTTTAAAATAAATATGTACATACATACCTACACAATGCAGCATACACATTAGTTTGTTCATTCAGCGGATGAACAATTTAGACGTAGGAGTAGGTACGAAGCCAAATATATTTATAATAGCCTTAGTACTTTATTAAGTAAGTAGTATAGTAATGAGTGTTATAACATTTTTGTTTTATTTTTATTTTTTCTACTATGAACGCACAATAAGCGTGAAACAAGCGCAAAAGCAAATTCAAAATATGTGATCTGATTTTTGCCTACCTTTTTCTTACTTAATCACTTCAAACCTCAAACTACTGATCACCTCAATCACGTTATTTTTCAAAAGAAACCGAATCTTATGAGTTCGCAACACAGTTTTAGAAGTGCTCCCAAATAGAAATAAAACTTTGTGACTTCGAAATAAACAATTGAATTACAAGCTAATTACAAAAGACATCGATGACGAATTGACAAATCTACCTGCGCTAAGCGATTTGAACCGGGACCCATTAAGTATACTATTGCTGAATAGCCTACGAAATACTATTTCAATTTAAACGTTCATTTACAGTTGATATTTATTAAATCTTATATTAGAGCAATACCTTATCTAATTTTCGAACTACGGACAAATCTTATTTATTCCAAATGCAAATTTGACTCTGACTATCACAAGAAGTTAACTGGTTTGATTTAATGATACTTAGTCTCATTCGATCAAATATTTAAATCTTTGCGTTCGGCAGTACCTAACACAAATGCCGAATATAACAATATATTTTTAAAAATATTCCGTCATATACTACCCAAATTATGGAGACTAAAAATTGACCAATTTTTAGTTTAAAATAGTTTCCAATGCGTGTGATGTATCTAATACCATGATTACCGTTGTTTACGTAATTTAGCAGGCGATAAAATCGAGGTAATCAAAAAGTTGACACTTGTATTGGTGTACGTGCGCACACGACGAACAACAAATGCGTGACTCATTGTTTACTTCACGCTGTACATATTTTTCTCACGGGCGTCCATTGTTTGGCCACCGGCACTGACATTCATCCCCGAAGCACAATGCTGATGACAAAATTGTACCAATTGAACTTGATGCCGCGCCGTCCAGAACCACCAATTGACGTTAACTCGTTATGCCAATATTAGATAATGGTCACACAACGAATGCAAATTGAAATCACTCTACAATTTACATCACAACACAAAAGAATAAACTACAAAAGACACCTAGGACCTTATTGGTTAAAGTAACAATTTTTTTTATTATTTCCAGAGATTCCCGTGGGCTGCTAAACGTCGAGCTCCAGGATAACCCTATAAGTGTCGTTGAAGGACCCTTCCTCGTGTCCAGCACAATGCAGTTTCTAGATATAAGTTCATGCAACCTATCAACCATAAACCCTCAATTCTTTGACAATATCACCACACTTACAACACTAGATCTTTCGAATAACCCTCTGTACACATTAGAAGGTGAAGTTTTTGATGTTTTAACTAGTTTAGAAACACTTAAATTGAATGACTGTAAACTCAAAAGCATAGCTGATAATGTATTTTCATCGTTAGGCAATTTGAAGTATTTGGAACTATCCGGGAATCAGTTAGCAAACACGGATTGGCCAGAAGTATTAGGAAAACTAACCAGACTTGAATATCTTAATTTAAGAAAAGCAGGAATAACCTCACTATCTGAAGACGCCTTTTCTAATTGCACAAACTTAGTATCCCTTATTTTAGCAGATAACGAACTGGTCAATTTGGATGTAGCGGCTACTTTAGGAAGTAGTGTTGATCATTTAGAATTTCTAGACCTATCTAACTGCAAAATAAAAGGGCCGATATCTGGCGAAGCTTTTGCGAACGCTACCCGCCTAAAAACCCTATACCTATCTGGAAATCCCTTGTTTGCTCCAGATCTACAAGAAGCTCTGGAACCGTTGCCAAAACTAGAAAAACTGTTTATGAGCAACTGTGGTTTGAGAAATCTGCCAGATAATTTCAATGTTTTCGACAATCTGCAAGAGCTTGATATATCTCACAACCCGCTCGTAAATGTATTCACTAAATTATTGGCTCCCCTCGAAAAGTTGGAATACCTCAATATGGGTTACAGTAACCTCTCATACATTGGCCCTGATTCTTTCTCTAAAATGACTTCAATGAAAAGGCTTGTCTATCTGGAAATGATCTGTTATCTCTTGAAGCAGGCTTGTTTGGAAATTTAACTCAATTAACTACTTTGGAGTTGGAGTTTTGTGGATTAAAAAGGCCCTTGAATGCCAATGCTTTCTTTAAAAACTTAACGTATATGGACTTGAGGGAAATTAGGCTTAGTGGTAATCCATTGGTTATACCCAATCAGGTCCACTATTTCCTAAACAATTGTCTCAAGTAACAATACTCGACCTGAGCAATTGTAATATAACGTCCCTTAACATAGATGCATTTAAAAATACAGATAATATTACAGATCTAAATTTGGCAGAGAATAAGTTATCATCAAAAAATGATGGTTTGATCTTTCTCGAGAGACTACAACAACTGGAGAAAATTAACCTTAGCAATAACAATCTTACTACAATCGATCCCCAAGTGTTTGTAAATAACCCAAAGATTCATTCTTTAAATTTAGTCGGAAATCCATTTGTCTGTGACTGTAAGATCGCTGAGATGTGGGACTGGGCTAACATGATAAAGGGCAATTTAGATGTACTTATTGGAGCAAAGAGCGCCGAAAAAGATATTGTTGTGAAGGGAAACAAGAAGAAAAAACATTTATATTGCCATTACAATGAAACACAGTTACGTAATATGACTATTCCGGTAAACAAAACTGTACCAGGCCGCAGGCCTTTCATGAAGCCGAGGGAGTTGACTTTTGCCAACAGAACATGGGCCAAGTATGTAAGGGAGTCAGGATGTGAACCAGTGGTTAAAATATTAAAACCCGTCGCATTGGTGGCTGAATTATTTTATGGTAGTGACGGATCAATTTCTACAGGCGCTATAATAATGGCTGCCTGTGCAATAGCCTTTGGTGTAGCTTCAACGCTAATGACCTGGAGACTCTTTCGAAAAAGAAATTTACCAGACGTAGATTCAGGGAAAACCAGAAAACAAAGATAGGTTTATGAAAACATGTTTCTTTTTGTTGTGAAAAATCGAATTTAAGATTATTGACGGAATTTATTATATTTTTTTACTTCGATATTATCGTCGACTGTATATAAAATAAAATTAGGATGTATAACATAAAAAATACCTGGCCAGCTTCCAATCATACAATAATGAATTAAGGTAAAACATAGGTATACTAGATTTATGTTTACTGGTACCTACCCGAAATATAAAATATTACTGTGGTATCATAAGGTAATATTAAATTATATTTTAAGTTTTTTATCAATTCGTCTGTTTTATTTTATTATATTGCATTCATGTTTATCTAAGTTATATTAAGATAGGTCCATTAAAAACTAGTCACATTAATGTGTTACGTTATTGAATGAAAATATAAAATGTAAATCATGTGAACTTTTTTGTATTATACTATAAAACTATAATCCACCGATGAAATAAATTTTAAACAACTCGGTCATTTTTTTATTCAAGCTGTGGATCTAATTAATCTTGATCAATGTTTTCTTCGATCTCATTTCTCCGCTTCGTCATTCTTTCGTTTTTTCCCAGTCTTCCGCTTCCCTCATCCAGTCTCCGCCAGCGAGCTCTCAGAGTGCACCGCAGACATCTCAGTTGTATTGGCACTTCTATGGAGTGCACCATCGGCCATCTGTACTGCAACTTTATGTGGCTTTACCGGTATTACCGGCAAACTGCCACCTTAACTTGCTGACCCGGCGGGATATGTCGGCAACTTTACAGATAACATCATTTCTGATTAAAAATCCAAAAGTGATCCCGGGCATAGCTCGGTTCTAGTGATATTGAAATTGTGAAACAATCCCGCAGTCTGTATCCATGACTCATCTGCATATGTAACCTGCGTCTTCGTCTGATTGGAATTCGATTTTAATATAACTTTCATCATCATCAGTCCATTAAACGTCCCCACCGAGGGGCGAGAGCCTACCGTCAAAGTCGACTTCACGCACAACCTTTGAATCTCTTCGTAAGCGTGCTCAGGTTTCCTCAAGCTGTATTCCTTCACCGTAAGAGCGTCCGATAACGTACACATAATTTCTAGTTTGAAAGTACGTGGCGGGATTTGCACCTGCGCCCTCCAGATCGGAAGGCAAAAGTCCACACCATTGAGCCACCGACGCTCACAATATAACTTTACAGTAGTCTTTTAATAAACTCAACAACTGTATAAGCGATTAAAAAAGAAGAAGCTCAATAGTAGATACTTGCTTTCAAAGCTCCTGCAGATCATTGGACCATAGATAATCTTAATATGCTCACAACGTGCACATCAAATAAACAAATACTTTGGCAAGGACTACTGCGCAAATAATGTGTTACAATGTATGTATTTTGTTTGTGATTTTCATTCGTCGTTTCATTCGTTGTTGATTTTGACCTTCTCTTTCCTTTGTAGAGGAAAGAGAAGGTCAAAATCCTAGTCCGACGCTGGACTAAATCATATGCATTGGGCATAGGTCTGCATCACAGACATCAGAATATACATTAGACTGGACAAGCCGCCAAGTTTATAGGCAGTCCCAATGTCGCAATTTCTTTTCGGTTCTTACCTGTGAAAAGTNTTTAAAAGGCGGGTGTCTGTGGATACTTCAATGTCACTTATTACTCTTCGATATCAGTAACGGTGTTATCAGCCAACCACTATCTTGTATATACGTCACAAAGTAGCAACTACATTGTGACGTCAACCTATGTAACTCATGTGCCTTTGGCGGTTGCCGCCACTTAAACAACAACCTTAAACCCAACCTTATGCGAAGTTTAGATATACATATGTTTAGTTGCTAATTACAGTTAAAAAGACTTTTGTCCACTGCCAGGTACCTATCCAATGAACGGGTTTAATATAAAGAGTTAACTGTAACTAATCCATACAAAACAGGCTAAGAAATTTATTGATTACTTTACAAGTCAGTTATATTACGGGTGACCGCAAAATGTTATGCTACTTGGTACTTTTTGTTTATTTCTTCATAGTTTCAGCAACCTGCTTCACTGTTACAAATTTATTATTTGCAGTCTAATCGACAATCTATTTGCTAATCAAAAAATAGTTAGGTACCTCATTTGGCTTTTCCTTCTATATTAATATCTGGTAAATGTTAACGTTTTAATTTAGATTTTCTTGAAATATCTTAAAAATTCCAGGAAATATAATCTGTTAAAAGACATTCTTTGATAAATATGAGCCCAATTATAGATAGATAATTATAATAATAAAAACGACATCCATATTTAAATTGGCTTTTCTTTAATCCACTAACAAGTCATGCAAGTAGGTTTTGCATGGATTGTGGGGATTTTGACTTATAAACCAAACGAACAATAAATCGACCCTTATAAAGGAATGCGTGCACTACTGCTGTTTGTGTGCGTGCGTTTGAATGTGATTGCTGATTATATCTTTTCATACATAATATCTTAACTACATTCTTATTACGTGCTAGGCACTTGATTCAATTTTAAGAAAATCAAGTTCTACTTCAGGATGGTTACTAATATTAACAATATAAATTTTACAAAGACAATAAATTAAGCGGCATTTGAATAGGTAATCATTTTTAGCATTGTGACACACGCAAGCAAGCTTCCCCAGACATTGTGATCCCATTTTTTTGGAAGTTGGCTTGCGACAACCGTGTTAAATCGCCCTCTTGACTTTTTGTAGACTGAACGGTTACTGATTCCGTTGATAGACAAATCAGGTGGCTGTTTTTTTTAAATGGGAGCAGCTCTTGCTGTCGTCACGTAACGTATTGGCAGAAAACGAAAGTCTTATTACACAATCACCAACTGAAGCAATACTGAAGCTATTTACTACTTGGGAAACAAATAATATAATAACAACATGTTCCACGTTATTTTTATTTTAACATTGTATAAGTAAAAAAAAATATTTTTTTATTATAATACAATAAATATAAATTAAAACTACATTCTATCAGCTAGGCTTGCCACCGGATGTGCTTGTTTTCTTTATGTACCAGTTCTCTTTGTAGACCTTTTTCCTCATTCCCGGCTTTTCACTTTCAGGACTGTCGTTGCTGGCCATCGCGGCTAGTTCACTGTCGAGTAACCGCGGGAGTGCTATCGGCTCGAAACCGTACTGGAATTGCGGCTCTACAAAGTGTGTTTTACTTTTAAGCCTTTGGAACGGACGCGACGCGTGTGCTGAACTGTCCCGCGGCGCATCTTTCTCGTAATTATACTCATATCTTTGCGGTTGGGCCGTGTATTGCGCAAAATAATTCTGTTTAGTCTTTGGCGCGGCACTGAAATCGAAAGCAGGTGCCACCGTGTATTTCTCGCTTTTCCTTTCTTTGTTGTTGTCAAGAGCAAAATACTTCTCAGGTCTGTGACTTTTATACAATTTGTAATAGTTCGCCTTGTTCTGATAGCGGTCTGCCATGCTTTCAGGTTTATTCACGGAATATTCTAAATAGTAATCTTCTTTATTGTGATCTCTGGCATCTTTGTAATTAGCGCGTGTACTCTTTGGGAAGCTGTCGCCTTCTGCATGGTATTCTTGGAAAGGGGTCTTACTGATATCGTAATCTTTTGCGTATCCATAGTTTCGGGGATTGTAAAAATCACTATCGGTGTCTTCTTTTTTAGCTTCAAACGCTGGAAATCCATAAGCGGCGTTCTTGTATGCCTTTTCGAAATCTTCCTCATCATTTCCATCGTGATCTTCCATTTCAGCCATTATATTTTGTTCTTGATGTGAGTGCATTTCGTCGGGACTCTCTTCTTGTATGATAATACGCTTGGCCTTTTCGTGTATAACTGGCGATGCCGAACTATGTATATGTGGGGGCTCCGTTGATGCCTGCGCTCGCATTTGTTGTTCCACAAACTTTTGATATTGTGCCAATGATGATAGCGGAGCAGGATTAAAATCGAATTCTTTCCCTTCATCTTCGTTACTTTGCAAAGGAGCAGGAGGTGATTGAGATGGTATGATACGCAAATCTTCTTCATATTCTTGTGTCACAGGATACTGAACTTCCTGAATATGTTTTACTGGCAGTTTAGTTTGCTTTGGAGGTGGCGAATAATACTGTTTGTGGCGCACTTCTTCATTTGTTCTGTGGTGAATCTCTTGATTAGGGGCATAGTGATCATTAGCTTTGTAATGTACTTTGCCGTTTGCTCTATTACTGCCCTGTGGCTTTTGATGGATTTTTTCATTTGATCTATGATGATGATTATTATTTCGATTTGATGTTGATTATGATGATATTCCTGTTGAGGTCCATGATTGTAGTTTTTAGGTGCGTTACTATGATATGTCTTACTACTGTGATGCGATTGAGGATTTGGATGACTCTGTACGGAATGACTTTGTATGAGATGACTCTGTATATCATGACTCTGTATGGGATGACTTTGTATTGGATGGCTTTGAATGGGATGACTCTGTATATTATGACTTTGTATGGGATGACTCTGTATATTATGACTTTGTATCGGATGACTCTGTATATTATGACTTTGTATCGGATGACTCTGTATGGGATGACTCTGTAGAGGATGGCTCTGCGTGGGATGATTTCGTTGTGGTTCACTCTGAGGGGGAGAGGGAGAGTCATCATCAGATTCCTCCGAAGAGTTTTCAGCTGATCCAGATTCTTCGGATGCATTATGGTTTTCAACATGTTCTCCCCTAGGTTCTTCTGGCTTGAACGTGTAAACCAAATGCTTTGGAGCTTCACCGTTCCCTTGATATGTCACGTGTTTAATTTGTACAGGCTCTTTAGAAGTATGAACAACATTAATATTAACAGGTTTCTTTTGCTCATTCGTTGAGAAGCTGTAATTGATTGGTTCAGATTGAACTTTTCCATCGTAACTATAAGACACAGGCTCCTCATCTGATGCTTATTGTAACTAATAGACTGTTCTTTATAGGTTTCTTTGTAATTAGGTGAATTTATTTCGTACGAAAATTCTGGACTTTGGTTCGGAGTACCTTTTACTGTAATTGTAGGCTTAGCAGGATGTGGTTTATACTGCTGAGTATCATCAGCGTGATGGGATGGCGGGTTTGGCTTATTTTTCGGCACTGGTTTTCCGTTTATAATCTCATTATCGTAAGATTTTGTCTTTTGGATTGTAAACTCTTTTTTATGTTTGTTCGGTCCATTTACAGTCGCTTCTGGTAATTTATGATAAGTCGCCTCACTGATTCTTGGCAAAAAGTGCTGCACTTGAGGCACAAGAGGATTATCGAAAGTCAAAGGTTCCAAAAGGCTAATATCTAAAAGGGGCACTGGAGGCTTTGTTTCTATATTGACAACTGTCTTTTTTCCGTTAACGATGGCTGTCACTGTAGCGGGAGCGGCTTGAATTTGAGCTTTGTCGTTTGATTGCACTGATGATGAAACTTCAGGTTTTGCTTCAGGATGTTGCTCCAAACGTTGGAATTTGATCTCCTTATTTAGATTGGTGTAATGCTGAACTGGCTCAGTGTTAACGTACACAGCGTTGTTGTTACTGGGTCGCTGTTGGACGTTGATAGCTTGATTTTGCGGAAAAGCCGAAGGAGTCGGACCTAGATTTCTAATGTTCTGTGTATACACTAGCGGCTGGGAATAGCTTCCGTATCCTGTGCCAGGTTGCGGTGACGCCACTTGGAGCGTCGGTATCCGATACTGGGATCCGACGAAGTAATGGGGCGATGGGTGTTTCGAGTGAGTTGCCGCAGCGACCAGAGGCTGTGTTAAATGGGCAGGTAGTTCTTGTAGAGGCAGGAACTGTTGTGGGAAAGCATTCTTATATGCTGCAAACTGTGGTGCTTGAACGAATTTATTACCATATGAGTCCCTCAAGTATCCGTTTGCATTATCAATAACTATTTGTTCTTTCACTGGAATAATTCGGGAGGCAGCCGCTTTGGTGCTGTTATGAACGTCGGCAAATGAAACGAGTAGGCTGCGTAGGGGGCGGCACTGGCGTACACCCCTATCGGCACGTTCCGGTACAGACGCGGAGCACTTTCTGCACTGACATTATCATTTAACGTGGAACTTTTCACAGATTTCACCGTTTCCCCTGACGATTGAGCGAACGCCAGCCAATATATGACCGCGTGAAATGCCTGGAAACAAAAAAAATATTTTTTAGGCTCATTATCAATAGAACATACCTAATGGTTATAATATTTACAAAAAATAAACAAGTTTACTATTCGCCATCCTAATTGAAGTTAAATTATATGAACAAATGGGCATTGTTAGAACCTATCAAATATAGAAAATGTATTTACTAAGGGCCGCCGAATATTATGGTAAACGTGCCGCTGATGGTCCATACTCTTAGGATTGCAGTAGATAAGCCCTTTGAAGCTACTTGCGTTTTTCTGCTTTCAATGACTTTTGTAATAAAAATGAATTGGTTTACCTTTCTCCACATGGTGGCCCACGTTGAGACTGCGACGGTGGGACAGGCACTGCGCGGCGCGGCGCCCTCCGCCCGCTTATATTAGACATGCGCGCGCGCAGCCACCCAAACGCAACTCATTGGATCAAGTTATATCATCCGCGAACTCAGCAAACAGTCCACGATCACAAATTTAATTATAAACAAAAATTACGAAAAATAAATAACAACGTCTGGTTAATATGAAATACGACAATAGCCATGGAACCGAACGGGTTGTGTAATCGAATGGGTGATAGAACTCGAAATTTCCAAAGCTTCATTGTAAATAACATTCCGGTAATTGTTGAATATTGAAAAAACAAACATAACTTCACAACGCTTCACGGAAATAGATATCGAGTGAAATGTTACAAAACATTAAATTGAATTCATTCTAAGTAAGATCTAAAAGCTTTAAGAAATGATTTAAGAATTGAATGAATGTGTAACCATCACAAATTATGACACAAACAAATTAAGAAGCAACAATTTCATAGATTAATAAAATAAAGATGGAGACTTATGAACGGCCTGAGAAAGGTTGCTGGTGACCGCTGGATCCGATCGGTGGGCTTGGAAGTTGGGGAAACCTATGTTTAGCAGTAGACGTCGATGTGGCCGATATGATGATTTAAAGTATATATAAGGTACGGTAGTAAGGTAGATATTATGTCGTAAGAAATATCCCACCAAAACATTCTGTAAAAAACTAGCCAAGTCTCGATGGAGTTGCTTGTTTTCCTAAAAAGTTATTTAATTTAGACAAAATCGTGCCAATTCTAAGGATCCTTACTGCGATTCTTTATTATTATAGTAAATGTTTTGTAACTGGAAAGGTAAAAATAAAGGTGCTCCATGACACCATTGCACCGATTTAATAACCAGTCAAATGTACTGGTAGGCTTGTCAAAGCCACTAACGCATAAAGAATTCTCCCGCCAAGACAAGCGTTGCAATGCAGCTTACTATTTACAAGCGAGTTTAACGAGTTTTTTGTGAATTTTTCTCAGTAGATACCAACCCTCCCATCTGGTGGTGGATTGGGTCATTAGATTTAGAATTAAGTCATTAGCTCGTCGGGATTAACACATCAGCTGTGCAGCCTGCCTGCCGTCGACGTAACTAAGACCTCTCTTTATGATTGCGGGATTCAAAATGCTAGTCCAACACAAATCATGGCAAATCTGTAGTCTGGTTTGTTGATTCGCAGTTCAACTTACCGATGCGACGGGCTATGTCGGTAACTTTTCTTCTCATACGGATTTAAAAAATCTGTTTTTCGCAAAACGCTGACCAATCGACCGACATACGAGAGGCCTATGTCACGATTTCCTGTAGGTTCGCTCAGCTATTTGCGTAACCGGTGGCGTGTGCGGTCGCTTTTTCCCCAAACATATAGGTACCAGGACTACCTAGGTTACCTAGCCCTCCCCGCAACGCCCACTCTAGGACGCCCTTAGGCTTGTGGTGTAAAATTTTGAGGCCAAAAGCCAACTACCGGTGAAGCTATAATGGCCGTCTACGGCCAACAGCAGTAGTCATTTAGAAAAAAATGCGAACCAAACTATCCTTAACAAGGCTGTCAGGAGTGTGAGAAAAGACCTTGTTGTGAATGGCAATTGTGTGGGACGTTCAATTATTGATCATTGACTGATTTATACCTACTTACGCAAATTACGATCCTAAACTCTACAATGATTAAATTTATCAGGCCATCGTACCAACGCTAACCTTTTGGCAATCATCCCTAAAAATTACAAAGGTTCTGCAGCTAAAAATATTACACCTACGAAAAAAAGAGTGCAGGCGCAGGTTCAGGGCCTTCTCTAGCTCATGTGGCTGTGTTCAAGAGTTCTTATCATTTAGATAATCTTCAATAGGTACTCTTATGCTTTTATTTTTACTATATTTTCTTTAGTTTTTTTATATATTAATTTATTTTTTATATCTATAATCCATTGTTTGTTAGTAACAATTTACTTGAAGGGTTAAGACTAGTCGCAAACAATCGGGTCTCGTCAGTGCGGATGGCATTCACTTTCGCGTTTGACTTTCCGCCTAGCTGGATCTCTATGGGTTCAGGTTAGGCTGCGAGTCGACCTGCTTGGAAAACACCAGTGCGAAACTAATGCTCTAGAATTTCTGTGAATGAACTATGATCCTGGTTACAGATCATCGAACATTCGAGATACTCAGTTTATTAGTGTTGTGAAAAAATCAAACATTAATGCAACGAAAGTGTCCTTATGTTCTGATCTTATACGCTTTGTCCTAATGAGACGCTTGCTAATTGCCCAATTTTCTCATAATTATTTTCCAGTACTTTCTTACTAGGTATACATTTTAACCTCACGTTCCTTCACTTTCTAAAGTAGGACGTCATCTATCCGATGATCGCGACTTAACAGACATTCCCAAGACATAAACTATTCGAAGGTTACAGCCTATTGCAAATCCATTAAAAAGCAAGCATTTATTGAAGCATTGTAGTTAGCAATGAAAATGCAATGGTACGAAACCTATCTTAAGAAATTGAAATTGTTAATTAGCGGGCCCAGCGTCCTGAGTAGCACAATCTGTGGAGGAAAATAGTAGACTTGAAACCCAAGCGTAAGTACCCCTCCTGAACATTTTTGTCTTTAATACCTATTGAACATACATAAGAAAAAGAAAACAAATAAGAATTTTAAACATTATACATATAGAAAATCAAAAATATAAAATACAAGTTCTATGAGACAAAGGGAAGGAGCTCAGCTGTGATTGCAACGAGAACAATCCCGAGCATCGCTGTTTTTCAGCTACTACCCTTGCGATGAGATATTGTTTGAAGGCAAGTAGAAAATTACAAATTAAAGATCCTTACTTTATTTCTGCCACTTCTGTTTACATGACGAGGTATTTGTGTTGAGTGTGTGATTGATTATTTGTAAATGTGTGCGTGAGTGAGCGTATGTGTTTTGTATTTGTTTATTAATTATAAATGAAAAATGATCTAAAACCTACTTAAAATCAAGTTTTTTAATAAAAATGCATGACTGGTGCTCACGAAGGTTTCGTCGTTAGTTCTTAAATCGAGTCATGATGTATTCTTGGAATTCGGCTTCGACAGCTTTAATTAAATAAAAATAAAAAAGAATAAAATGAATGTATTTATTTCAGAAATCAGTTCATAATGTTAGTATCAACATTTAATCTTACTTTAAACAACAAGCTCGAACCCATTCTATGTTAAAATTGTTCACAATGGCGGAAATACCAAGATGTTTGAGGCTTTAATAGAACCCCGCAAACAATGGATACCCATCAAATATATGTAGATATACGATACACCAAATTAGACGTGAATTTTTAATACTGGATATTTATCTCTATTAAGTTAAAATTACAACATAATATACGTATTAACTACAAACGATGCAATCGAGAACTCTCTCTTCAACCTAGTGCAGTCCACTGCTGGACATAGGTCTCCCCCATTTTGCGCCCGATAACCCGGTCCTCCGCTTTTCTCATCCAGCCTCCACCAGCAACCTTCCGCAAGTATCGGAACATTCGGGCCGGAGGGCGTCCTACACTACGCTTGCCAAGACGTGGTCTCCACTCCAGAACTCGAGAACCTCCGTAGAAAACTAGATTGATTAACACAGCCCACAGGATTAGCAAGTTGAAGTGGGCACACAGTGTATGAAACCGACGTTCGGTCGTTGGGTCTGAAAGGTTCATGCGTGGCATCCACGTAACAATATTACAAAAAACCAATTGTAGTCAAAAAGGATACTCTATTTTTTTTTAAATATTTATATTTGGATTTTTATGATTGAATATGTTTTATTTAGAGGTATATAAGCAAATGAAACGAAAGAGTATATTTTTAAGTTTGTTTTTCTTGAAAATAGGCAAATATTTACAAATTTTATAAAACATTTAGAACGATAACTCGTTTTTAACATTTTAAAAGAATCAAATGTCGAACTAAAACTTACTTAATGTCAAGCAAAATGTGAAATCAAAGCAAATGTTAAAACACGCTAGTACAATAATTTGAACCTAACTTAGCCCTATTTTTATCCTATAAACTTAAAAGTAGAGGTATTTATTGGTTTTATTATTTTTTATTTATTTATTTACATTGCTTTGTTAATTGAAAAAGTAGGTAAGTATGTAAATTGTCAGTCAACAAACATTCATCCATGCCGTAACATATTTAGAAAACCACAAATTAAAATGTCTTGATTGGCCTTTACACAATATGGCATTTTAACTGTCAAACTTTGTTGCACAAAATTATGGTTCAATTATGGTCCTCGGAACAATAACTAAAGCATGGAAGCCGGGTTAAAATAGCGATAAAAAAACACTGATGCTTTCGCTCCTTACACGATTTCGCGTAGACGAAAATGACAAGTATAAAACAGTTTGAGTTTGAAAAAGGTAATATGGGAGATTCACAATACGATTCAAGCTGTATAATTTTATTCAATCTTTTAAAAAATATATACCACGTGAAGATGTTACCATTAAAGGGACTTTTGTAAATTCATATAACTTAAGGCACTAATCTGACCATAACAACTAAGACTAAAATTAAATGATTGTAAACAACAGTCCAAGAATGTATTTATTGATATGCTCAAACACATTCTTTATAGCATACTTTTCAGCTACTCAAGGCAATATTATTAAGAAAAATGTTGAATGATATTGACATAAAAAAGAAAATGTTAAGTATCCTTGTAACTTCACTAATAGTTAAGTAACGCCGAGCATTCCGATTAATAAATTATTTTTTAAAATTCATTAACAATTTAATTTGTAATAATAAAAAAAAATTCAATCAATATTAAATGCCCGTTAGTTGACTAATGACACAAGTTGCAGCAAAGTCACCATATATATTATACCTTTACAATAGCCATTGTATTAATAAGCAACCTTTCTTTCATGGCAAAAAGTACCATCCATCCACACAAAAAAACACAGACAAAACATAACAACCTCGCTTGCAAAGTTAACACAACATATCCCACTCAAACGCCTAACCTATGAAAGACATTTCTAGTTATCGTTAAGTTATTTGCATTCACCGCACCTAGTCTGGCTTTCACTCCATTAGCGCCCTCTGGCATCGACAGTCTGCGTTCTGGCTTATTAAAAACCGGCGTGGGTTTTTTAATGTTTTTGACTAGCAATGCACTCGACTTTACTGCCTCAATCTCTTTGTATCAACATGATTGGAGAATTTGACCGATTTAGCTTTGGGTAAGGCAAGTTTCTCTTTGACACTTACTGGTGTTTCATCAGCTCGCATAGTGCCCACCGCTATCTTCCTCATATTGTTCTTTGTTGTGATGGTGACGGTTTTCTTTGGGGGACTCTTCAGTATGCCTTCGTATTTGAGGGCATCCTTCTGTATGGGGATTGTCTGACTGTTTGGGGCCCCCTCGGATTTGGCGCCAAGCCGGGCGTATATCGGCTTGACGGGAACATTCACAGGTTCCGATTTCACCACATCAGAGTTTCCGAGTCTGGAGAACACCGTTTGCTTACTGGTCGCAGCTAGGACAAAGAGAACAGGCATAGATTAGAAAAAGTGTACCTAATTATAATACGCGCCAAGTTGATGTGGCAATTTTCTAGTGATATGACATAGGTAGTTTCACACTCACTAGGTAGGTAATTTTATCGTCATTCCATGAAAAAATAAAAGTTACATTAATTAAATTATGTTAATTTTAGATAAAATAAATTTTTTTATGGTACGAAGTGAGCAGGACGGTCCGGAGTAGTCCAGACGCTCAGTTGATGGTATGTGATATACCTGACCTTGACACAAACTCAAACTCAAAAATGTTTTATTCAAATAAATCATTACATGACACTTTTGAATCGTCAAGAAGGTATTTTTAATGAATCTAACCACCGGTTCGGGAGGTTTTATCTACCGAGAAGATACCGCAAGAAACTCCGTGTAGTTTACTCTTTTTCAAAAAATGGGGTTTTGATTTTTTTTCTGTCGGGTACAATGTTCTATTCGAGTCAAAATCTTATATAATACTATTCGTTATTTACATAGCTGTAATATGTCTAATTTATATAATTCATTATTATCATTCTTAATTACATTATTTTTACTGAACACAATGCGAGCACATTAAGACCACATAATGTTATCGGCTAATAGTCGTTAAACACAGTAATATCCTTTTTTCCAAAAGGGTACTTTTAATTTATTAGCTTTAAACTTAAGTAAGGGCGTTCAAGTATTACGTAACGCAATGTTGGGGGCCGGGGGTCTTCGCGTAAAACGTTACGATGCGTTACGGGCGGGGAGGGTCCTTTCTTACCAACACTTACGTTAACATTATTTCTTTTTTATTATAAAAAATTAGGGAAATAAACTCCCAAGATGGCAACCCTTTCGTTTAACTTTACGGGGAATCTCTCG
>PQWD01006485.1:19882-38872 GCA_019425675.1 Leucinodes orbonalis | reverse complement strand
TGCTTGGATCGCTCAAAGATCCGACATATGTACCTATGAAAAGTGTTAACCAAAATACATCGAAGGGATTTTTTGCGCTTCTTCATACACGTCATACGTAAATACGTAATGATCAGCTATTACTGGTCGTAAATAACCCGCATAACTTATTACCCGACTAATTACGAACTGCGGACTCGATACGTAAGTAATTGTTGAGGCCGCCTTCTGACTAACTTTAAAGAAGTTTTATAAAAATAAAAGTTAACTTAGTGTTAAATAGAAGAGCCGTTAATAATGTGGCTTGTCTAAAAATTTGCTAAATCTCAGTATAGAACTTTTGGAATGCTAGTAATATTACCGTTTAGAAGAGACCTAGCATCTGTTGTCTCGTGTGGCGGACGCCGTGTTGCATAATGGAGAATAGTAACTGTCTCTCTGATGTTGGTCTCAATGAATGCCGCTCTGTCATGGTGAGGCGTGTCACTTACCATCAGGTGAGCGTCCTGATCGTCCTGTACACTCTGTCACATAAAAAGTACTGTTCTTTTGTAGTCACTTTCTTTTTGTAGTGCACTGTAAAACAGCGAACGAGGCTCTAGCAGCGGGAGATATAGTGGGTAGTATAATTCTTATGTAATCAATCTTTAAAAAATATGTAATATTAGATAAGATCCGAAATAAAATACCTTTATGTGATAATTAAAAACCAAAACAAACAGATATGATTATGCACCAAAGATTTTTATTGCGCTGTATCAGCAACGGTATGTTTTGGGCACCTAACAACTTTTGAATCAAAAAACATTCACACAAACCAAATATTTCAATTAAATGAAGAGTCTCACAGCAAAATCTCAACTTTAAGATTTGTCTATAGACAAAAATGGCTTTTGGTAGATCATGGTAACAATGGATTTTTTTTACCTCTAAGCGGCTAACATGCAAACCTGAACTAAGTTTACCAGGTGGGAAATAATATGATACCATTGGACATAGACATACGTTGCTACCGCTATAAATGGGCATCATGTTTTCGTAATAAAGCTTATAAAATTTTGACGTGCGTGGTAAAAATTACTACAAAACAGTATCATAGAGTTTATGCCTAGTAGCTTAGTATACAAAGGTAAACTGTGGCAGTAGAAACTTTCCTTATTATAAAGTTTCCTTAATATAAAGTTTATATTATATAAACGATGGAAGATATGAAGATTATAGCCCATGGAGCAGACGAGTTCTGGAGTGGAGAACGCGTCTTAGCAAGCGTAGCGTAGGACTCCTGTCCGATGGACCGACGACTTGCGAAAGGTCGCTGGTGGAGCCTGGATGAGGAAAGCGGAGAACAGGGATATCTGGTGCAAAATGGGGTAGGCCTATGTCCAGCAATGGACTGCGACAGGTTGAAGAGAGAGAGAGAAGGTGGAGCCACATCTCAACGCAAACCCAAAGGATCAAGTCGTTTAGAATTCATAGTGTAGTGACATTTTATGAGAGATCTACACAAGCATTTTTTTAATAAAGTGTTTTTGTATCACACCCATATTTCCAGGTTCAGTAAGTCATTACATAATGGACTCCGGGTCAGGATAAGTACTAGGGCATAATAAAAGAACAGCTGACTTCATTAGGTACCTGTAAAATACCAAATGTGTTCGTAAGCAATAAATATTTAGCACCTTAGATAATTTTTTATTGTCCAGTGTCTAAATTTGCATATTTTATTTGAGGATTTTATAACTCATTAATTTAAACACATCGTTAAATTCTGTGAGTTCATTGTTAAACTTCTGTATTAAATTTTTTTCATTGATATTTTTTCAGTTATGTATATGTATGTTCATATAACTAGATATATGATTGTAGGCATTTGTGAGAGTAAATTAAATAAAGTTTATTATTATTAACTGAACTCACTCTCTTATACATCATACAGGTTCACAAAGTTTAAACTTTTTAAGGCAAATAAAAATCACATTATAATTAATATCATCATTTGCTTGTGACATTATCATATTACATTTTGTTTTACAAATTTAATAATAACAAATATCTAAAACATCTTAAAGTAAAATTATAAAATCTTGGAACTTGGTTGTAGCTTGCCGTCTTGTTATTTGTAGTTGTAAATTCAAGTAAAACTCGTGATAGTATAATGAGCATTTGGTATTTGTTAAAATATTAATTATAAATAATATTAGCCAAACAATTTGGATAGGACTTTATCACATTACAACGTACTCTTTCTGCGTTTACTTTTTGAAACATTTGGTATAAATAATTTATTATGACACGGTTTCAACTCAAATTCAGAAGTGCGTAGGCGTGACTGGCGCCACACCAAACTAGTTATATTGTATGCAAATTTCACACGATTTTGAATAACAATTGTAAGAAAAAAAATGGTAGTCGCTTCTATCGGCACTATTAGATTAACCGGTATTTGATTAGAGATTAAATAACCGCTTAAGCTTAGAGATAAATTGGGCATTTATGCAAAGTCTATTGGTTATTTGACTAACGAAACTGTTTTGACTTTAGTCCTGATAAAACTTAAAGTTAACTTTCTGGCCTATGCTTGTTTTGTCCATTAGGCCCACGTGTTGTCTTATGGCACAATCTTCCGTAGCTATGCTGTGTGGCTTCCCACGCAGCCTTTTCCCAGCCTTTGCCCAGCAGAGAGTCATTATAGGCTGATGTGATGAGGTTTGCTTGTGCATAAGATTGACTACATTCTATTTATCTTAAATAGTAAATTGCACTCTTTGGTATGTTTTTATCATTCCGCTATTCTTAGCCGGATTGACGTCAATTTACAGTAATCTAAAACTGTGGCGATTATTGCTTTATTCGATATTATCTTTTGACTTTGTTACTAACACTTGCGCCAGTGGAGGGATATGGCAATATAAATACCAATATGTTATTTATTTGATTGATACATGACAGATTATAATAAGAAACTTGAATCGTTATCGCTATTCTTTTGGATAGGCTCAAAGTTGCCCATCGTATTATGAAGGCTTTGTTAGATGACGCACCTCTACCAGATGAAAATATTCCCCTAATGAGAACACCCGTAGGAAACCTAAAGTGACCGACATAGCCTTCATCAGCGGGCATAATGAGGTGAGGGTGAGGAAATTGGCCGCCCTGTTTACTTAATATCATAAAAAATATTAAGTAAACTGGGCGTATAATAATATTTTGTTTTCATAACCAGGAAAAGGAACCGTGTTCGGAAGAATTTAAAATGCACATTCTCCACTTGTGGCCATAAATAATGTTAAAATAAGGTGATTTTAAAACATAAATGTGTAAAATACCATCCCACCAAAAACATTCTGTAAAAAATCTAGCCAAGTCTCGATGGAGCTGCTTGATTATCTCTAAAAAGTAATGAAATCAAGACAAAGACGTGCCAAGTCTAAGGTTCCTTACTGCGATTACTTTATTATTATGGTTTATGTTGTGGATGAAGCGGCCCACCATGTTGAATATATATTGTTTAAAGGCGGTATGTCTGTCTCTTATAGATTGGCTGGGCTCTTTTGTTATCTAAGCAGGGTCACCCGGTACTCCAGATCTTCGATTATCCAAGTTTTTATAGTTTTCCCTTTATATAGCCATTAAACCCTAACTCTGTACCAAATTTCAAATCAAAAAAAAAATTCATTCCATAAAAAAAAATCTGTACCGAATTTTAGCTGTCTGAGTTAATGGGTACTAGTTCTATTTTGATGATCATGAGTGAGTGAGTGAGTGTCTATTTGTCGAAAATGTGAAACTTTGCTTTTGCTTAACGTCGGAACTAAATGACCTACAGACTTGAAATTTTGGATCTAAAGTATGTTATTATATCTCACTAGATGACGAAAATTTCAACGCTCTGGTATTATCCAAAGGTTCTCAAATTGGGGCCTGAAAATGCGGCGAAATGGATCCTGTAAAGGATGGTACGGCAGTGTTTGCTTTGCGCTCGACTTGGCGGGGGCACTGCCGTGCCCCCAGATACCATACCTCTTGTTACGCGGCGCCGACATAGTGGCGTGACCAATTGGACGATTAAATCTTTTTTGTGTCAGTAAATTGATTACTGTGTTTTACTGCTAATTTGTAAGGCCAAGTTCAGAATAAGTATAAGACGTAAAATTTTATGTTACGTTTACTTTGTGGGAATATATTTGATGGTATAAAGTTTATTCGTTGAATGAAACGTCGTAGACCCTTAATACAACAATTTGACGATCTGTAAATTGAAACAAAATAATTCTTTTCTAGATCACCATGCTCTTACTTAGATATCACCACAGACATCCGAATATACAATTAGACTGGACAAGCCGCCAAGTTTATAGGCAGTCCCAGTGTCGCAATTTCTTTTCGGTTCTTACCTGTGAAAAGTTATTATATTTCTTGGTAAATTTACTGATTCATTGCGATGATGGCATGTTACAATTGCACAGGATGGCATTTTGGAAAAAAGCGGTAATTTCTTCTAATATTCGTGCGTCTTGACTCGTCTCACAGGGCGTAAACTGGCAGCCAGTGTATGCTCGTTGAGCTTACATTTGTCGCACTTTAAACGCGGCTTGCCCATCTCTTGTATTGGGAAATCTGTGGATATCACTGATGTTTAATATCACACACAGTTGCATTAAAAGAAATCTATACTGAGCAAAAATGAGTTAGTTACAGGCTAACTGTTCATTATTAAGTAGTTACTGTCACTGAGATTACAGCTCGAAATGATATGGCAAAATAAATTTTGTTTTTAGTAAAAGTATATTAAATCCGACAATGATGATACGATGAGTAGTGCCAGCATTTGTTTTAAATCTCATCATCAGCTCATTAAACGTCCCCACCAAGGGGCACGAGCCTACCCGTATAGGGTGATTAGGCCTTAGTCGTCTACGCCTTCCTTAGTCGTTGGACGACTTCACGCGCAACCTTTGAATCTCTTCGCAGGCGTGCGCAGGTTTCCTCACGATCCTTCACTGTAAGAACGTCGGATAACGTACATATATTTTTCTAAAATTTGAAAACACATTGGTACGTGTCGGTATTTGACCCTCAGCCCTCCCGGTAGGAGGGCGACAGTTCACACCATTGAGCCACCGACGCTCGTTTTTAAATCTGATTGTTTGAATTGTTGAAACATTCTTATTTTATAAATCTATTATCCGAATTCCTCTTAAACTTTAACATAAAATAGTATTAGAAATAAACAAATAAGCTGTTACTGTCGACTTTCTATACACCACTAGGCGTAATGAGCTGGTTGGTAGTTTTTTGTCGCATACAGAACTGGTTTTTGGCAAATGAGCCTACAATAAGACTTGATTTTGATGATGGATGGGTTTGACCTGCAATAGATAAAAAGAATAAGCTAACATGTATTATAATAGCAGGTGCGTACTAAGTACATAATCCACAGTTGATTAGTACATGTTACCTAACATACCAAAGATCCTGCTCAGTGAACAAAACAGCTCTCTAGTATTACCAACCAATTATAACCTTACTGACGTAATACGGATTGATTTATTGGTATACCTTTACGTTTATAGTGCCAGTAGCAAATTAGTTTTTAACGTGTGAAATTTCAAAATAGAACATTAAAATCCACTTTCAGTACTTGTTTAAGTACTGAAAGCATATTTACTGTTGTTAATCAATAAATCAAATGACAAAATGTTAAATGAACGGCTGTTTCGTCAGTTTGCTCCGGTGACTGAATATCCCGCAGTTAGGGAAAGCGAATCTCGTGAGATTGGGGCTCTAGCGAGATCCCGCGAGTTTTTGAATACCAATTTTGCGAGATCTCGCCAATTTCGAGATGTCGCGAGATGAGCAGTTGGGTGGTTTTTTGCAAAAAATCACAATATTTAAAAATTAGAAAAATAATTATAAACATTATAAGATAGAAAACTATCTCTATGTATTTCTAATATCAAACAAAATTCTTTTAGTAATAAAACAGTTCTTTATAATTGTAACAGATAAAACAACGAGAAGTCATAAATAAATGAAAATTATTATCAACGAGTAAGTTGGGTTCACTAACTGAGATATTATCATCAATCAAATTAAACTATATGTACTCAGAAGATCAATGGGGATATTACAGATGCATACATTTTTAATACTGAAGTTCAATCTCGTTGAACTTGCGAGATCTCGCCCTTTTTTCGTTCGAGATCAACCTCGCTATAAAAGCTGAGATCCCGCGAGAACGAGATTGCATTCCCTACCCGTAGTGTACACCGCACTAGGACTCTTTTAGAATGTGCTGATAGACACTGCCCGTTTTAATTAATAATACTGATCGACGGAGTTAAGCGGGAATAACATATGTCGACTCCATCAGTTGACACCGCTAATAAAAATCTTATTTTGTATTTTTGTACAGTTCAGTAAACAAGTAAATTGTGAATTCGTAGGAAGGTCGGGTAAAGCAGAATGTTTCACTTGCATCGGAGCCGCCTTCACCATAAAATTTGCCATACTTTAGTGGGTAACGTATAACTTAACCTACATATTTGCATCCCTTTCTTTGACGACCAATTTGGTGTAGCGGTTGAGACGTCGACTGCAACACCAAGGGTTCCAGGTTAGTTCCCCGGGCAGTACAAACATTTGTGTGCATGAACATGTCTGTTTGTAATGGTCTGGGTGTTTTCTATGTATAATATATATGTATTAACAAGAAAAAATTATATAAGTATGTTAATACCGTTGTTTAGTACCCATAATACAGGCATCACGCTTAACTTGGGGCTAGATGGCGCTGTGTAAATGTCAGTGGATATTTATATTTATACAAGATTTTAATGTGACATTAATATAGGTTCGTACAATACGAGCTTACCTGCAAATATTATCCTTAATTATGCGTGTAGAGAATATTATATTTTGGACTGATTGATATTGAATAACAAACAAAAATACTCGGACTGCAAGACCCTTGCGGCTGCTTTTTTTAACTGTTGAATTGTATTTTTACAAAAAAGTACTATTACTTGGTGGTATTAGTTATTTGGTCCATAGATCCATGCTTTAGCTATTTCTGCCATAGAATTGAATCATGCTTTACCAGAACAACTGTGTTATTTTGTTAAAATTGAAATTTGCTTTTCAAAACAGTTCAACAACATGTCCGTACGTATTTAGCACAGGTAATAAATAACGTTTGCTCCACCCCTTTTGTAATAGGCTGTAATAATAGATAATTACAAGTAATCGATACTGATTCGCCTTAACAGTGGAACCAATAAATTATTTTTAAATAATGCACGTTAAATATGCTCATTACACGTTGGAACGCCTCCCGAAACTGTCGATGAATATGTTAGTAGCGCCTGCGTGTACAGTTATTTAGAGATGCATTAATACAGAATGGACAAAGGTATGAATTTACACTTAATGCCTAACACGTTACATTTTTTATTCATGTTTTCTAAGTGGTAAACTGAAATAGGAGTGTTTTGCAATTCTGTGTTTTGGGATACGGCCACTGGAGCTAGTAAAATTATGCGTATATACCTAACATCTGTCCACTCGGGTGTCAGGTGCAGGGTAGTGATGACGTTAAAATAAGGACTACCTACTGTTATTAATTTCTTACAAAACTGCTTCTGTTTCGGTTAGGCGTATCACTTACGACAAGGTGAGAGCACTGACCGTCTTGTTTACTTATGCCATAAAAAATCATATATACGCATGTGTGTATTATAGTACCATAAATTTAGTAGCCCTGGACTCCACACTAGGATTCCCTATCATGTGGAGGCCAGTGTCTTCCCATGTACTTATGTTCTATTTCGTTGGAAGCGTGCGTGTATATCTATATGTGTGTGTGAATGTGTGTTTCCGCGTTTATAAGTTAATATGTAAGTGTGTGTGAGTGTAGAGTATTTGTATAATAATCAAATATGTTATATTAAACAAAAAATAGAAAAGGTATTGTTTATTTTTTTTTCTTCTGTAATAGGTAAATTAAGAGAAAGTTACATTCTTTAATATTATGTTCTCTTTTCATTTTAAGTCATTCTACGTGAGAAGATATTAGACAGTTATAATTGCATTGATGAGATGCGCTATAAGCTTTAATTCAAGTTTAACTTATGCGATTATTAAACTCTCAATTCATCAAAATCTTTTGAACTTACTTATGTCTCCTGAATTTCCTGACATAGTTTGAAAGATGAACAGCAGGTCACATGATATATTTTGTAGGAAATGTAGTACTAACCTTTTCATTTTTGTTATTTACTTTTATTCAATTTTACAATATGTATTTACATTATTATTTTCATTATTTTCACTTCAATATCACTATGCATTGTAACTCTCGATTCTTTCAGCCGCAATTACTTCGGTCCGGGAGTACTTATACGTACCGGACCCATTGCATTCGATGCTATAGCATTTTTCCTTCATTATCCATTGAATCTTTTATTGTTTTCTCTTTAATATTAACTTTAAATCACCTTTTTCATTTATTTGACATGGTTTGTTTATATTTTTGTCGTTTCCCCTAGCAACGCTGAATTTATTCTTAAATTCCCTATTTTAGCTATATGACCTACGTTAAAATCTAATTTATTTCGAAATTAAATAGAAATCATTTGAAATTTGACGGTTGTCAAGGGCTGAGAAAAATGGAGGCCTTTGGCTGCTGTAGGGAGGCTTTTCGATTCATTCTTTTACCAGTTTCTTTTGGATTTATTTTACTAGTCTGATACGAGTCTATTCTTTGTGGAGAATCATAATATACCAAACTCTCATTTACATTCCACAAATCGCTGCTGCCGCTGCAGCTGCCGAGGCTGTTACGTGAGAAGCCAAACTATTGGAGCTTCGGGTGTCCTATCGCCGGAGCTGACGCGCACCAGGTGCCAGTGAATCCCTGGAAGCGCCCTAATACTACGCGGCCCTGTGGAATCAAGCCCTCCACGGCGCCTCAAACTCACTGCTCGTGCCATCGTGCTCATCCCTGCAGTTTCTTTGTGCATCCTAAGCTGTAGAAGACGAACAAGGAAGATACAAGCTACCACACTATACACCTTCATCATATATACCTCTCACTCTACACCTCCACTCATTCCCATCCGTGTTTAATTATTTTGTATTAGGTCTATTATATTAAATTCCATATCCCTCTATATTGGTCTTCTCATTTGTCGCTTCACGACATTTTTTATCTAACTTTTAGGCTTCCTACAGATATCCGTAACTCCGAAGGAGAAATGATTGCTGTATTTTACTAACCATCTATTGCTCTTGGCCGCAGGTGGCCTTTACAAGTTCACCAGGCGAGCTTCACCAGAGCACAGTTGGCTCTCGGCCTAAAAATTTATATACAAGCGGTGCAGACTTTACGAGTAGAAAGAGGGAAAATTAAAGATAGGGAAAGATTATTTAAAATTACTTACTTGGTGAAACACAGTGATCGCGTTGTATAATACAGATTTACTATGAGACTGCCCTACTCTGTGACGACCTTACATTCGTTGCACTTTTTTAGGCTGGAAGCTATCTCGATAGTCTATCGATAGTCAGGATAAAGCTTTTGATAAGCCTATCGATAGTATAGTTGATTTTTGAGGTCAAGTACCTATAGTCAAACTATCGAAAGTTCCGCAACACAGCAGGTGGAGCGGAAGGTGACGGTCAACTGCAGCCAAAAGCAAAAATTCCACCACAAAATACAACTAGAGAGCGTGCATTTGTGCCGAAGCATGGGTCCTGCTCTTTGTCACATTATTTCTGCGACAAGTGCAAGTATATGAACTTGGCTAATGGTCCTAAAGTGAAAACTGTGTAGAATGCCTTACGGAGCGAAGGCGAGATGATTACACAGAAACATAAGTAAATAAATTAAACAGGATGAACCTATTTCAAGAAGTGGACTGAAATTAGTTTAAGGAGACTGCCTCTTAATATGAATTGCTTATTATTCAAAGCAAACTGTAATAAATTTGTATAGTTTTCTGTCAAACAAGTTGAATGTTCATAAATGTCATAGTCTGTATTAATCTCACAGTGTTCAGTTTCACCATTCGATTACATAATCGATAAAACCACGAATTATATGTCGTCGTAATTCAAAAGCGATTCTTTGTCTATTCTCCAACTAAAAATAACAAGTTATTGCGCGTGTTTATTACAATCGTATATTATTGAAACCTTCAAATATAAATAAATTATTTCCTCATCACACTAACTAGGTAGGTACTTTATGTTTAAGTTGTATCAAGATACTCTATATTTCAGTGAATTTGATTTAAAACCTAAAACAAGCAGGTCCTAGTTCTGAGTATAAATCACAGCTAGATATACATTTTATCCTCAGACACACACACACAGTGCAATGTAGCTCCAAACTAAGCCAAAAACTTAAGCAATGTAATCTGAATACTTTTTTTATTAATTACAATACCTACATAACTTAGACTAATACAATCAAACGCACTGCGCTGGAATCGAAATCTTTTATGGTAGCCACTTATCAACACCATAGCTGATGTTAGTTAATACGTCTATTCATAAATATTAATTTTTGAAACGATACATAATTATTATGACCAAAAAATTAATTTCTAATAATACTAATAAAGTTTCAAATTTAAAAAAATATTTGGTGTATCGTCAAACTGAAAACGAAGTAAACTTGAGGAATACTCTTTGGTAAAACCATAGCGTAACTAGTGCTTTTGCTGATGACATAATGATAGGTAGAAAATGTAGCTGGCTCTCTCCATCTTTGTGCGTTATCTATGCTAATAAAGACTGTACATGCGTATGCACAAAATATTCAGAAAAATATCGTTTTTTACATCCATTAGCTCCTCATATCATATGCAAATTGACTCCGGAGTGGGCCCACAATTACTCGGTCGCGGCGGCGATTTCTCTCGATTTTTCGTCTCTCATTTCCCGTAATTTTCATTCTTATCTCTAAAGTTTACGATCTCAGAACAATATACATAACAGAGGTGATGATTTTGGGTGGTCCACGTTTAAGTAATGATGATATTATTTATATGGGATTATTAATGGTGTGTCTCGACAGATCTGCCCCATCAAGATAAGTTTGTTTTCAACGAGCACTCATTAGTACGTTATCGGATGAACGATTGACTTTTAGTATTTATCTATTCAGTGATTTCATTTCGATTGATTTCAACAGCGGCTTGTTGAATCTATGAACAACAACCTTTTACATTTGTAATTGTTTGTATTAACAGGTTGTCGAATAAATAGCTGATACATGAGACGATAGCTGTTAGGTGTAATATACCCAGCAATTTAACCTAGCTACAAATCTTTATACGTATCATGAAAGTGCAAAATATTCCTTTTTCACGGATCTTTCACTGATGTGATTCCAGCCTAGATGACTTAGTACCAATGGTTGAGATAAGAACTCGAATTAAAAAGATTGTTGCTCAGTTTATCCCATTTTGTGACTATTCAGAGATACTATTCACTTGAATAATTTTACCAAATCATTAATATTATAGAATTCTGGTTGAGAATCGTCAACAGTATAAGATAGCATAGGCTTCCCAAAATGTCCCATCCCTGTGATGGCATATCGAATATAAATATCGGATGAACGATCCAAACGGTCCAATCTAATTAATTTCTAACCGGTGGCGTTAAGCGTAAAAGCTTAGGTTCAAATCAATAAGGAGGCCATGGGAAGCATTTTTTCAGTATACCTAACGTTTTCTAGGTATTGCTTTCTCCAGCCCGCTTGTGTGATGAGCATGGCAAACCCTATTCCATTGGTAAGAAGATCATAAATCCCGTAGTTGACTGCCACGAGCGTTTCTAATATTACATTTCACGCCCATAAGTCGAAAGTTCAGTGTCTAGCAACTGTCTTTATTTATTTATTTTTTTTCCTATAGTAACTTTACAAATTACAATTACAAAATAAAAAAACAATATTTGGCAAACAGCACAATATGTTTTAAATATTATATATTCTGTTTGTTGGTAATTTTATCTACACTGTGTTTTTCTTTCATTCATCAATAGGCCATCTTTCCATCTACATATGTATTATTTATAACTATTTTGGAAATAATCCTGAGGTCAGAACAGGTCAGGTGCGGCGTGGGAACCCCAGTATTTGCCCGGTCCGTTGTGGGCCCAAGAGCCGGTCAAACACTCGACGCTTTGTCAAAATGTAATGGGGATAGACAAATAAAAATAAAAGTGGACTGGCGCTTGCTTCGGGACTGGTGGATGACACTTGTGTCGGCTAGGAATTTTCGAAGGTACACAGCGGTTCTCAAACTTGTCCTAACATATGTTAATATAATAATCACCAGACTTTATATTAATTTAATGCCAACAGTAAAAGTATGGATGGTGTTAGCAAAATGGTGATTTACAAAAAGAATATTGGAATTTAGGCCTTCAATAACCTGCACTGAGAAATGTTGTTCTGCGAAACTTTTATGAGACGCCATTGACCCGTTCATGACGTAGTATGGCTCTCCTACGAGTGTACTTTTGTTAAAACATTCAACGACTGACCAAAAGTAATTTGATTACTGATAAAGAAAACAATATCAGAACATGAAAATTTAATTATTACAATCTACTACTTTGCACACTCCAAATAAAGGTGGTAGACTCGGCACTGAGTCGTCTAGGTAGGTACCACCGCAGTGCCAGATGTCGGTCCGTGAAATAGAAATGTTTTGCACTTTTACGTTTCGGATGAGGGCACTGTAGCTAGTAAAGTTACCGGCATAAGGAAGCTAACACCTGTTGTCTCGGGTGATGGGCGTAGTGCGGCGTTGTAATGTAGTAATGGTCAGGCGTATCACTGACCATCCGGCGAGCGTCCTGACCGTCCTGTACACTTTGTAACAAAAGTAACAAAAACTATAATATATATTTTATTATATTTAGGTATTATTTGTTACAAAATCAATTAAATATACTGAAGATGATATGTATCGATTTATTTTCCATCTTCATTCCATAGACAATTGTTTGAGAACCGCTGCTTTTGAATATATCCTATCAGAGGTCCTTTGACTTGTCAACAGTCGGCAGGTTGAATTAATTGTCATACTGTTTAATATTATTGTTTTTAATTAGTATGTGGGAAACGTTCTGTAGTATACCGACCCTTTAAATGATAGATTACGGAATTTCTAAGTTTATGTTACCTTGCGTGTTACATACAAAATGTGATCATTATAGGACAAGTACTGAATTCCAAAAAAATAACATTTCCTGTTAGGTACCTTATAATGTTTAGGAAATAATTAGTTTTATCATAATTAGTAATAAATAAATATCCACTGACATTCACAAAGCGCCATCTATCCCTAAACTAAACACTAGCCTGTAATATAGATACTAAACAACGGATATATATATACTTTTTTGACAATACATACATATTATACATAGAAAACACCCAGACCATTAAAACTTAGAATATAATATTGATACTCTAAGATTACAAAACAATATGTTCATGCACAAGATGTTTGTACTGCTCGAGATCAAACCTGGAACCTAGGTGAAGTAGACGACGTCTCAATCATTAAAGTAATGGTTCGTCACCAAATGTTGTATTTACTTATATTAGTCCCCGGTGTTTAGGCCGGTTTCCTCACAGAGATTTTCTTCACGGTAAGAGCGTCGGACAATTGTACACATAATTTTACAAATTTAAAAATTTTGTTTACGAGATTTGAACCTGCGCCCTCCCCCCTGTTGATCGAAAGGCAACAGTCCACACCAATGAGCGACCGACGATCCTTATAGCACGGTTTATTAAAAAATAACAAATAATTACCACATAATTCAAAAACAATATATTCGCAAACCCACTTAATGCCTACTTGTTAGTTAGACAAATCGCCTCGTTAAATGCAGAAACGTCTGCAACTTAATAAACTTGATGCTGAGCACATATTCATAATGTCCATAAGGTATTTGTTAACGTTTTAATGTTTTTATGATTGCTCAGTTAAGTTGTTTTACTTTATGCTACGTAAGGATTATGAAGGTATGTGTTTAATACTCGTATAGTTAAGCTAAGTTTACGAACCTTTTGGATTAGTTTTTAAAACTCAAGTAATTTGCCACCTTAAGGATTTGTTTATTGTTGTACTTTTATTCATTTATTTTAAAAATTTATATTGTTTCCATTACTGAAATGTNAAGTAAAAATTATATTAATTACAGGACCCAAGCACAAAGAATCCAAAAATACATGACGCTATCTCTTCCCTGCCACGGTACATTTACATTCATTCCCCAAAGACCCGCTATAGTTTGGCAGGGTAAAAATACAAATGTTATCTGAGTGAACCTATTCATGGCTTTATTCATAAGATTAGCTTCTCTACTTTGTTCCATATCAACTAAGGCTAAAAACAGATCCTGAGACCTTTCAAGTATCTCATTATACTCAGAAGCTAATTTTTCTTGCCTTCTGAAATCAAGGTAACAGTCATTTAGCAACTTTAAAACGCTTGGCTGAATTTTCCCGTTTGTTTTCTTCAAATTTTCCAGAATTACAATTTTGGGTCGAATGAACTGTCTGAAATTGTACAGTTGATATACCATTTCAAAGTTGTGCTTCAATTATCACTCATTTCGTAGTTAATGCTCTTGGAAAGAGCTTTTTGTGCTGTACTTTCAGGCTTTACATTTTCCAAAACATACTTTACATCCTGCAGAAACTCTATAATTATAGAATAAAAAACCCAATCAGGATAAAGTGTTGTATGCTGAGAGATTGTAGATAAAAAATTTAAAATATCTCTGATACCACTCCATTGCTTGTCATGTGTTGTAATAATAAAGTTTTTAAAAATTAAAATATTAAAATCGATATCTTCAGTTCCTAAATCACATGTCCCAAGGAGCTTCATAGAAATAAAAACATAGTTTTTGAAAAATTCACACTTCTCCTCACTATTCTTTTCACGAATATCAATTAACGTAATATCGTGCACACCGAACCGTGAACTTAAGATATCCAAATCTTTTTCCGATGGGTTGAATATGTTGATCCAGTAGTATTTATTATTCAAAATGTCTAGATTGCAGAAAATGTTGTCTGACTCTATCAATGATGTGTTTTTTGAATAGTAAATATACTTAAGACCCTCTAAATTCCTGTATTTGCAGAAATCAACGACACTAACATTTACCTTGTCATACTGTATCATACCCATCATCCAAGACATCTGTTGAATATTCATAGTCAACATTAAGTAGCATTCTATAAATATTTTGGTTGTTCTTTCCTCTCTTCATTTTACGGTAAATAGTAATTATTTCATAAATAATATCTAAGTTCGACTTCTTTGTATTAGACCTACCCATTCAGAAAGAATATTTTTCAAAAATTTATAAAATGCAGATATCACAAAAAAAGTAAAAGATACAATTTCAATAAACCCTGGCCAAAACATTAAATTAAATACTTTAGTAAAAATTAACTTGTTTAGGTAGATTAAAAGCTTTTACTTTATTTAAACAATTAGGGCTTTCCTTTGAAAATTTTTAAAAAATGAACAAAAAAAAGGAGTACTACTATTTTAAACATTAAGATGTTATTATACTTCTAGTTATTTTAGTTTTCTGAACTTTTTCACGTTTAAATCAAGGAAAAACATAATTGTTTTTTTCGTATGACAGATGACATACTTCTACACAAAAAAAAACAAGACCCTCGTTTTAATCTGCAAATTAGAGGAAAATTCATCTTATATTTTTTGTTTTAAAAGAAATCAATAATTATTGGTGATGTTTGACAATTATTATTAAAAAGGACTTTGATTTGATTACATAAAATTTGTGATTTTATGGAGTGCATTAATTATAAGAGTGTTTCATTAGAGTTGGTTTATGACAATGGATAAATAATGTTGGGTATTTAACCCCTAGTAATTAAATGACTTACATGGTGAACACAGAGAAAAGTGGGGAAACAAGTGAGTCCCGTGGTCAAGTGGCCAGAAAGTTGTTACAAGAAGCAAGGAGAGTGAAAGCAAGTGTGATAATGCAAGAGAGTGTAGAGGTGGTTAGCACAGCGCAGGTAGCTAGGGTTTTAAGTGTGGAACTGCAGGACTTTGTTATTGAAAAAAATTTAGTAGAAAAAAAAATTATGGGATGAAATAATTAGAGAGTTGGAGAAGTTTGTGTTGGAGGAAGAGGATAAAGAGAGGGATGAGAGTGCTAAGATGCAAGAGAGGAGGGAGATTATAGAGGAGATAAAGTGTGAGATCAGAAAGGAGAGAAATGAAGAAGCCACCAGAAGAAGGAGCTACAGAGGTACGAGGTTTCAGGAAACAGTGAGAAAATGCTTTGTATGTGGAAAAAGTGGTCATATAGCAAGAAACTGTGGGTTGAGAAAGGATAAATCGGAGAAGTTAGAGGATATTAATAAAAAAGTTGAATATTATTCTTTATGTACTGTACAGGGTTTTGAAAATGAGAATGTTAAAAGGACAAGAAAAGTGGAAAATTTGGAGAATTTGATAAGGAATATCCGGAGGTTCTTGGGAATGATAGCGGAAGGATTGTATATAAAACAGGAGAGAAGTGTTATATTAGAACTGAGAGGGGAAGGAAGGTGGTAAGGAAAGGTCAGAATGTACCACAAAGCCTAAAGTTTAAAGCTAATGATTATTTAAAGGACCTCGAGAAAAGGGGTATTATAAGAAAGTCTAGGTCGGATTGGAGGAACCCTATTAGAGTGTTAGAGAAACCAAATGGTGATGTAAGAATTGTGAGCAATCTTATAGGACTTAATGAGCTAGTTGAAAAGGATCCGTATAATTTGCCAAATATTAGGGATGTGATTAGATCTACTCAAGGATCAAGAATATTTACTGTTATAGATTTGAAGGAAGGTTTCTACCATATAGAGATAGAGGAGTCACACAAGTACAAGACGGCTTTTGAGTTTGATGGTACCATATATGAGTGGAACAGTATGGTAATGGGGTTCAAGAATGCACCTCAGATTATGCAAAGGACGATGAATAATATTTTGGATGGTTTAAGAGGGAAAGGTGTTGAGGTCTACATGGATGATGTTGTAATTCATTCAAAAGAAAATGCGGAACATAATGTCCTGTTAAGAGAGGTGTTGGAAAGATTTAAAGTGTATGGACTGAGAATAAATCCGAAAAAAATACAATACAAACAAGGGGAAGTGGAACTTTTAGGAGTAGGTGTAAATGGTTATATTATGAGGCCATCTGAAATTAAGCGTAATGAGGCGCTGTTGTATAAAAGACCGGAGTGTATAAAAGATTTGAGAAGATTTTTAGGACTAGCTGGTTGGTTTAGAGACTTTATTGGAAATTACGCGATGTTAACTGAAAATCTCACAGAAGCATTGAAGAAAATTAAAAAATGGATTTGGTCAGAGGAGATGGAGGAAGAATTTATAAAAGTAAAAGAAGAGTTGCGTAATATGAGAGAACTACAGATACCAGACTATAGTAAGGAGTTCAGACTGCGAACTGATGCATGTGATACAGGAATAGCAGCAATTTTACTTCAGACAAATAGAGAAGGTAAGTGGATGCCAATACAATGGGCTTCAAAGAAACTAACACCAACTGAGCGAAGATATGGAATTTCTGAGAAGGAGATGTTGGCAGTAGTTTGGGGTATAAAGAAGTTCGAGTACGAGTTGAGAGGTAGAAGATTTCACTTGATGACAGACCATAAGGCATTAGAAGAGATAAGGAATAAGCCTTTTTTTAATAATAATAGAATAAATAGGTGGATCGAAAAGATCCAAGAATTCGATTTTAGTGTAGAATATGTTAAAGGTGAGCTTATGACTGACGTAGATGCTTTAAGCAGACAGTACCAAAATGAAAAGACTGAAATTGAAGCACGAAGGGATTTAAAAGTACAGAAGCAGAAAGAAGGCAGGGAGAAAAAACACATTAAGTGGGTTGAAGGAAACAAAGTTTGGGAATTTTCATCGGGAAAGAGAGCAATAGTCCCTGAGATTGAAAAGAGAGATGAATTAATAAATGACACACATAATAAACTAAATCACAGAGGTGTGAAAGGTACTTACTACAAGATTAAACAAGAATGGTATTGGCCTGGAATGAAGGACCATATTACAAAGGAATTGAAGAAATGTAGCATTTGCCAGATTAATAATAGAAAAGGAAAAGGAGGCACAGAATTTATTGCAACAAGTAGAATGGGGGAGAAAATTGGGATTGATATAGTGGAAGTAGGAGAACCTAGAAAGTATGTACTAGTGGGTATCGACTATTATACGAGATATTTATATGGGACGATCTTAGAATCAAAAACGAGTAGTAATGTCATTGAAACAATGGAAAACTGGTTTAGAGAGTGTGGGATTCCGGAAGAAATCATAAGTGATAATGCAAAGGAGTTTAGTAGTAGTGAATTTTCTAAGTGGTGCTTTGACAATGAGATCGGTCATAGAAAAGTGAGTGTAGAATCACATGGTAGCAATGGAAGAATTGAAAGAGCTATTAGATCAGTAAGAGAAGCTTTAGTAAAGAAAGGAGATTGTGAATTGGAGAATAGCATAAAAGAAACCATAAAAGGATACAATGAGTCTTACCATAGTGCAATTAAGTGTACGCCAAAAGAAGCGGCAGAAGAGGCAACAAGTAATGAAATTTTAAAAATGGAGAACAGTAGAGAGGGTAGATACGCAGATAATTTTAGGAAAAGGAAACGGGAAGTGTTTATTAATGGACAGCAGGTGAGAATTGCAAAGCGTGAAAATTTAGGGAATAGAGCAAAGGAATTAAAAGGGAGATTTACTGAGATTGGATATATTGTAGAATGTTGTGAGAATGACTCATATCTAGTAAAAACAGGTGACGGTAGATTAGTGAAAAAGAGACATTTTGATTTGAAGGCTTTGAAGGATTGTGAAAAGCGAGACTACCCGTCTAAGGGAGGGGATGTTGGGTATTTAACCCTAGTAATGCTAAA